>JASDQU010106232.1:335354-352345 GCA_032191745.1 Picea mariana
TAAGGATTAATATATGGTGTTACCCTACCTCAAGGGTTTTCTCTATTTCTTGTGTTCATGTTATGGTGAATGATTTATGGTTTATTCATGGTATTATTGAAGTATATTTGCAGACCTGGTTTAGGTACTTAACACTATGATCACGATGGATGGCATAGATTTCATCATCGTCATTGTATTAGATACCTTAGAAGATATCTTACAATGCAATGAAGACAAACAAGAGACCATGTATGAAAGAATTGAAGCAAAGATGAAAGGGGTACAACAAGCCCTCCACTCTAGCCATGCAATGTCTACTGCGCCCTATCATCAGAAGGAACATAGTTGGGAGACGAACCTGCCTAGCTTCACCAAACAGCAGATGCGACCAAATATCACCTTCATCATTCCCAAGAGGAAAAGGAACATGACATAGAGGCCTTAAAGAAAGTAAAATATGAAGCCAAAGAATAACGTCAGGTTGTGCAATAGGAAAAAGATGACATGCAAGCCAAGTTTGAAGAGGTTAGAGCACAAATCCAGAAGGAGAAGGAACAATTGCTCGCAGAGCAGATTGGAGTTAAAGAAGAAGTCATTAGAGAAATTCTCTCTGTGGCAGGCTTAGAACAGATGGAAGAAGACCTAGTAGAAAGACAAGTAGGGAAGATTGCCGATGCCATTCAGTAGCTCCAAAAGAGGATAGCCGAATTGGAGTTACAAGTAGTGCCAAGCACTCCGCAGGAAGTGCGAGATCTAAGAGAAGAAAATGAGAGCAGCACAATTGAGAGAATCAAAGAATTAGACTTGGAATGTAAACATCTAAGAAATTGAAGTCTGCATACCTATGAGCATCATTCAAAGGACCCTGAGCTCAGGACACTGACGTCACAGCTCTAGGAGGCAAAACAACAAGAAGCAACAGTGCAAGCACAAATGAAGCTACTATCAATGGTTGAGAGGATGAAAAGAGCCCAGGAACAGTGCATGGTTCAACAATAGGCCCATTCCATTCAGAGTAAGGTCATGGAAGTAACCCAATGACTCTAGCCAGTGTAGGATGTAGCTTACATACTTTTTTAGGAGATTGAAGGACAAGGTGCACAACTAGAACAAGTAGTCACCTGAGTTGAACAATGATTGAAGGACCTGTCATCGAGAGGTCATTCAGGAGTTCATCGAGAAGGAGGATCTAGCGAAGCAACATGTCGAAGAAGCTCAAGCCAAGATCGAGGCATTTGAGGCAGATTTACCTAGATTAGAGTGACTTGAGATGAGTGACATGTGAGTTTTGGGGGCCAGTTGGCCCTTGACCAAGTTTTGGAGAACCTTGGTCACATTTGACCAATTTTTGGGACTTCGACAGGCTGGTCGAAGATGAAGCACCAGGAAAAGAGGAGATCGCAGGATCTCACCCTGTTTTGTGAGTTTTTTGGGTTTAAGGTTTATGTAACGGGTATGGGATGTTGGCCCATGGGATTACCCATGTTCAGGCCCTTTTGTAATGTATAAATAGATATCTAGGTGATGTAAGAAGGAATTATTGAAGAGACCTAGTGGAGAGATCTAGTCGAATCAGCTTAGTGTAGAGCTAGAGGCTTTGTGCATACTCTGTGTTAATAACTTGCAGAGCTAAGTGCAAGTGATTGTAAGAAGCTTGTGGGCATATTGTAAAAAGGATTTGTGCTTAAACCTATCTCGGGGAAGGAGGATTTAGAGAGGTGCGCATATATCTATTTTCCTATGCAGAGTAGGTTCTTGTGGCTCTATGCTTGTAGAAGATTGAGAGAAGACAATAAAGAAGAGAAGAGTTGATGGCCATAACCCCACACTAGGGTGAACCACGTATATCATGTGTTGTGGTTACTTTGTGCATTATAGTTGTTATGTTATTGATGTGATGTATGATTAGTGAAATGATATATGTTATATTCATATGATATAATAGCTTAGTGCTTAGTAATGTGAATGAATGCTAGATATGATCTGTTTCTATGTGCTAAGTTCTTGGACGTGTTAGATCTGGCTGAATATTGTGTTGTTCTATAATTAGGGTTTGAATTTGCAATGTAAATAAGGGTTAAATATTGATGGATGTTAACTGCTAAGTTCTCTGTTAAGGTATTGTAATCACAAATATGTGTCCCAGCTAGATTGCATACATCTAAGTCCTGTAACCCCCCTGCCTCTACCTCGGGTGAGACTTCATCTGCTTCACAGGTGTTGCCGAATGGACCAGTAGTTAGGGTTTTGTTGGTGCATTGCTAAAGCTTTGAACCCTGGGTATGCCCTTGTGCCAACAAATGGTTCCGTTTTCGGGACCTGAAACTGTGATTGCTGGGAACTAAATAAAATAAAGCTCTGTGTGTAGATATGTTTCTTTAGTGGGCATTATTCTACTTGACTTGTGAAGCCCTGTGATAAGAACAAGAAGTCTGATCTAAAGAAAAGAGGTAAGATCTTGAAGCTTTGTGCTCTTATAAAGGTAAGATAAGTGAAAAATTTTATTTTGAAAGAATGGATCTAGGTATGTTTCATAGATTTGGTCCTAGTCTGAAAATCAGGGCACATCTAGAAGAAAGAAGATTTTATATGAATAGATCTGATAGAAATAATGAAATATATGTTATTCCTATGCATAGAAAGAATTGTTGGACTAACAAGTGGATGCAGGATCCTAGAAATAAGTTTTTTCAAACCCACCACTATGATCCCAGTGCCTAGCACAGGAAAGGTTGGGGATCATTCAAGAGAAAGAGAGGGTTAACTCTTTGTTATAGTTGCAGGAGACTGAGACATCTTGCTAAGAAATTCCCTGGTATAGGTCCTATTCACCTTTGTTGTAAGGCTACTAGACATAAAGTTTTGGATTGCCCTAGAATGATTGCCAAAGTTGAAAAGATGAATATGAGACAAGAAAACACTAAGGAAGGCCAATAGACTAAGAACCAGAAAGAATCAGAGGCTATATTATTGAATATGAAAGAAAACCTGAACGATCACAGAGATACCAACTTATCAAAGATCTTAAAAGAGAAGGAATGCATCAAAACAAGAATAGGAGACTTCGACATAGACTGTGTCTTGGATGAGGAAACACAGGTGAATATCATGACAAAAGGAGCTTAGGAAATTTTGGGAAAACTCGCTATGGTTCCTTCATTGGGAGGAATAAGATTATTTAGAGGAAATATAATAACCCTATGTGGAAAAATCACCTAGATACCTATGAGTTCTCATGGAACTTTGACAGAAGAAGAATTTGAGATCGTTAAATTTGTTGAGAACGATGCCCCATTTTCTATTCTGCTAGGAAAAACCTGGATTGAGAAAGATCAAATACGAAGGAAATGAGAAGACAAGGATCTAGAACATAAAAATCAAGAACTAAGAGATTTCATGGCTAGGAGAATAGTGCACTTACTGGATTAACAAGAAGACCAGTCAAAGCTACCAAGGACCAAATATCTGGACGCCAAAGTTGAAAGAACACAGGAAGACTTGAAACACTTGTCTATACAAGAGAGTAGAGCACCTACCCCAGAAAGAGAATAAGTATTACCCTCGAACCCTAGGAAAGACCCTCCACAATGCGAAGTTACCATGCCAAGAGGATATAAGAACGATAATGGAAAGAGGAAACCAGTGACTCAGATTTCAGGAAAGATGGCCAAAAAGCTCAGTAAGAAGAAAGCAAAGCTAGAAAAATTGCAAGAAGTGCCAGAGAGGAATTCGTAGAAAGAAGGTTTGTAGAACTGAAATTTTTCCGGGATATCAAAACAATGTAGATTGGCACTTCACCATGATGAAGAAATATGACCGTTGGAGGTGTCCCGACCATTAGAATGACGCTCCAGAATGGCTAGAAATGCAATTATTGCTGGAACGTTCACCATTGGACCATTGGGACCACACCATAATGGATGGAATAGCATTGATTGAGGCGTTCCTACCCATTGGAAGAGTCTGTTATGGTAATGTCTATTTATTCCATTGAGCGTTGCACGGAGAACACTTTTGCCAATTGTGATTATCTGAGCCCATAGAGACTTAGTTTCTTTCGCGCAGTGATTATTGAGACCTCACCATCCATTCTATTACATTGAGTGTTTGTTCACCGACCTGAGATATCAGATCTTGAGTGTGCATGTCGGAAAAAATTATCATAGTAGAAAAAATCATCAAAGAGATCCTAATAGACCTCATGGCTGAGAAGGTGATGTCCATAGGCATCCAATCCTCATTAATGAGAGGAGTGCAATAATCCTCGTCAAATTCTCGTGTATCTGGACCACTCCGAGCTGCGATAGAGAAACGAACAAAGCATCATGATGACTTAGCGAATGTGAAGCTCATCCCATCTATCATGCTCGAATACATCCCACCTCTGGTTGGCATGGTGAGTCATGACAATGTCCTGAGGGACTTCGACTACACAGTCATCACTGCCTACCTCCTGAAGGGGATACGCACAGTCAGACCACAGTTGGAGAGGATTCTGATGTTGAATATCAATGATTATAACTTAGGAGACTGCAATAACTATGGAATGCTCACACCATACAAGTATTTGATATAGACAAAGGGGAAGAAGTTGAAGATCATCCCCCATCCGTGGACCATGGACATCACGAGGTCCACTATCCTAAACGTGATGAAGATACCACACTTCGGAATACATCAGGAGGTTAACATGTGCGTTAAGATCTTGCTATCGTGCCTTCATGGTGGTTATCTATGGTTGGAAAGGTGTATCACCGTTGATCTGGCGTTGATCCATAGGATCACTGGAATAAGTATGCAAGGACCATACCCACAAGAATTTTATCCAGGGAAGGCTACAGATCGTGTCTTGGCACAAAGAATCAAAGACACCTATGGTGATGTGGAAAAGGGGAAGTGAGGCTACAAGGTAGCCTACATCCATAATGGCACAATGTGCCTAGCCTACCATTTAATTGCTGGTAAGCTAGTAAGGAAGAACAAACCCACGCAGGTCATGGGGTTTTTCATCGACCTTGCAGGAAAATGCATGGAAGGGATATAAATGAACTGGGCGAGCTTCCTCGTCAACCAGTTAGAGAAAGACTGTTGCAAAGCTTAGGATGAGTTCCATTTTAGTTGTTTGTTGATCCTCATTGCCTTCATTTCTTAGGAGATGCCAGAAGGTGTGACCTTCCCTGATATTTAGCCATCAGAACCCTTAGCTGCGAAGTTCACCATGCTCTGGTATTCGAGTGACATGGATAAACAATGGAAGTCAAACGTGGTGTTCCACACCTATTACCTGTAGTTGAAGAGGGATATTGATTCTTCCCCTCACATGACACCAAATATCATCACATATTTCAATGGTTCAAGAATTGAATACATGGTTTAATGAATGATGAATTTCTAGTTGTCTTGTGTTACGAGGGAAAAACTCTCTATGGCTAGGGTAAACCACCACAGACAGGTATGACTGCAGAAATCTACTCAATTCCAACATATGCTATATAAATCAATGTGAAAGTGAGATAAGAAATAAGCCTACCTCGTTCCAATGTTTGATGATGTTCCACTATTGAGCACTTTGACCCAAAGCTTTGTACCTGTAATAGGTTCTCAACAAACAAGAAGTGAAAGTATATAGTGATAATATAAAGGGGTTAGCACATTAGATAGTATAATTCATTAATAAGCATTACAAATATGCCCATGGATAATAATCATATATTTTCACGATACTAATTGGACAGGGAAGGAGTATTTCTATTAATAAATGATCAGCAGAAGTGAAAACATTACAGACTTCCGTATCTGCACAGTTCAAAACCAAGAAACCAAGTTCCTTCCAACTAGGCCTCCACCACTTCAATCCTCCACCAAAGGCAAGCTCATAGAAAAGAGACAATGAGGTTCTCTCAACAATAGGGAAAGATCTTGGGGGCTGAACACTATGTTCAGACTTGAGGGACAAAGGGATGCAGACTTAATATGAAGTAATTTCTCTAGAGTAACTTTGCTCTCAAAGTTGAATGCTTTCTCCTCTTTTCCATAGCTCGGAATTGTGTTCTTATAGCCTTCAAAATGAAACTGAAGGGCCGAGTTGGAACGTTTCCAGTATATGGAAGGCCAAGGATCAGAGATCTCCTATCATGACATGGAAACCCGACTTCATTTTTGTATTTTTTGGTACAAATCATGATGTATGTGGGCTGTAGTGGAGCATCCTATGTATATGCATGTTGTATAGTAGATAGGGCATGTATATGTGGAAAACTATGTATTTTAAGCTCTGGATTCATCAAAAAGGGATGACAAGTATGCATAGGGAAATGGAAAAAGGCCCTCTATGCAAGATAGCAATGGTGAGGAAAATCTTTCTATAACAGATGCCCTCTAATGTGTGAGATTAGAGGAGTATCTAGAATGGTCAAAATACATTATAAATAACCCAGAAGTGGAGTGGTGTAAACCCAACTGGAAAGACTAGTTTCTCATTACATTTTGTGTTGACTTTACATACATGGTTGCCAATAGAATACAATGCAGATCCATGTGGAAAATAAACCAAATAAGTGTCTGTGGCCATGAATAGGAAAATAAAAATGCGGTTATATGCCAAAATATGTCATAATCATGAACAAGGCCCAATATAACCAGTCTCAAAACCAATATGAAGATATTGTATACGATGGAGTATAATCTGATGTCCCATGATTACTGTAGTCAAATAGGTGATGTTCCAATGAAAAGGAAGCAATAGCTTAGGAAAGCTGTAGCTGCATAGTGATGTCTTCAAGTCTTCTACACATCTGCCAAAGGTGCAAGTCTACATCATGTGAATAAAAGAGTTGAGGTCGAACACAATGAGACATCGTTTGATTACCGGTCATTGAGGTATACTATTAAAAAACATGAGACAACCTACCAATAATGAAAGTAGGTATCAAGGCAATGAGCACATTCCTACAAGTTTGAATAAAGGATTTGATGTCAAACACTTGAGGAATCCATTGATCAGGAGACATTGATGTATTCCCATCTTTCAATGGTGATAGATCCTACCACTAATGACGACAATTCTTAAGGCACTCATAAAACTCTAGGTCCCATATTCAGAATAAATGAGATAAAGTCGATGGAAAGAGACCCACTGAAAGGAGATCATTAAGGCATCTCTCATCAGTCAGCATGAGGAACAAAGTAGGAGCTTCATAATTTGGTGGATATTGGACGAAGAACATGTTCATGAACCAACAACCTTGTGCGTCTTTCACGTGTGCCAAATGCAAGCAGTACACGAAAAATACCCTATGAATAACAACCAATGATGAAAAATATTGACAAAGGAGAGGAAACCACTAATAAGGATAATGTCATCCAAGACAGTGCACAAATCCCAAAGTGTGAATAGATGTCTTGCCATCGAACAGAAGGGAAACCACCTAGTCAATGACCAATGATGAAATGTCAACTGTTGGGTTCAATGTGACCTACCAATGATGAAAGTAGGGCCATGGTGCATGATAAGACCATAGTATCATGTGATTCTAAGACAAATTGAGGGTATGGATGACATGAAAAGTCAAGAGTTCTGAGGAATGGCCAACACAGGTTGATAGAGTTCCTTTGAACAAGAGCATGAGACATGTGGTAGACTCCGACAACATAGACTCAATGATGTAACTATTTGATGCAGGAGGTATCAATAATGTTCTCTATAGGGACTGGAAGAGTAACCAGTCGGTAGAGAAAAACTCCGTAACGAGATCAACTTTCTAAGGCCATGCTAAACCCAAAATTATGATGACACAAGGACTCGATAATTTTTTGCTCTGTTCAAAGGCGACATGATTGCTTCCAATTATAATATAATACTCCCTTCCCACCCATCTTTTTTTGTTTTTTCATAACAATGAATGCTATGATATAGAGGAGGAAATGAGTTTTGCAAGTAAGCAAAACTAGTTCCAGCAGTGGAACTTACCTATGCTCAATACAAGGAAATGCATGCGGGAGATGGACACTCTGGGTGATGTTCCCTTTAGGGTATAGGGTGTAAAATTGTGAAAGATATAAACAAGGCTCTTTTTGGTTGAGGATGAAAAAATTGCTTAGGCAACGGTTTATAATGCAAAGAGAGAACTGACTAAAGGCTCAATACTGGAAGTGAGGGCATGAGATTCAATCACAAATTAATGCCAAAAAATGTCCTTTTTTATGTCTTTCAGTCTATTTGGTGTGAAAAGGGGAAAAATTGTGCCGAATAGACATCCTTTCAAATCCAATTTACGAGTGTGAAAAAGACAAGTTCACTCAGCGATCTTTTCTATTTTTGGTAACGAGTCAGAAAAGAGCTTAACTAAGACTCGTAACCCTTAAAATCCATTTTAACGAGTGTGAAAGGGAAAAATAACTCGGAAATATTTTTGTTTTTTAGACGAGTCAGAAAAGAGCTTAGCTAAGACTTGTTTTGGGAGTCTGCGGGGAATAAGGACACATGTGTATGAGTGAGAAATGAGGCTCATCATAACGTCAAGTATCAAGCTATAATGGACTCCCAGTCCTAAGGAAAAACTCGACATGGGCACCAAATGACAAAGAGGATCTAACTAGGGTGTCCATGTTTGGTAAGTCTCTACCATTTATTAGCGACACTACTTATAGCAAACAAAAGGTTCTGTGTCACAACAAATGGGTTTGTACCTAAGGTATAAAAGTGGTATTTTAAAGGATAATGAAAAGAATGCACGATGGAGTGGATACCTATCCTATATGATAGGTTATGAAAATACCTCCTCGAGGTGATGAAAAACCAATCATAACATTGAAATCCACAAGAAATCTGAGTCAAAACTACCAAAACCAACTTAAACCCAATTTTGTATTAGTCCATTAGGTGAAAAAATAGCATGAAACTATAAAAAGTGGGTAAAAATAGCTTATAAATAGTAATAAAATAAAAAAATTACTATACCATTTTGTTTTCTACCCAAATAGTGCAATTTGGACCAAAATACCTCCAATATTTAAACGACGATTGCGGGAGCATCAAGCAACGAAATCACGAACTATATGGATCAGGTAATTCTACTTCTCATCCTCTTCAAATTTAGTGGATTACATTTTTTAATTAGGTTCCAACTTTTTAGTTATTGAGGGCATAAAATATGGATTTTTTTGTATGTGGGCTAGCTTTGTTTAGGTAGCGTATATGACGTGGCATACGCTACTGTGTGAACCAAAGGGGGTGTATATTGAGCCCTACACACGACTGTATGCAAAGGAAGCCATGTACAAGCATGAAAATGACCAAAAAGGAGGGTTCTAACTCAAAATTTGTTTTTTCCTTTGCAGGATGGTTCTTGAATGGAGAGAATGAGAACATGAGGAAGTTGATGTAGCTATAGATCAAGATCCAGTGGCTCAAGAGTCTCTAAAAATATGTGGCTTGTATAATTTTTTGGATCTCAAAGGAATGAGGGCCCAAGTGAGGTTGTTTGAGATGTTGGTGGGTTACTCAGACCCTGATAGCGAAAGCTTTATCCTCGATGGTCGCCCATTGAGGATCAAAGTAGAGGACATCTACTTGTTGATTGGTCTATCATGCCGAGGAGAGGTTGTAAATCTCAAGTCATGTGGAGCAGGGAGTGGGATGAAGATCGAGGAGTATATCGATGCCCACTGTGTAGTGGGGACTCCCAAGGTGGGAAGTCAAGTCCCTATCCGGGCAATAAATAACCTCAGCCTAAAGATCATCATGCTTGTATTGACCAGGATCACAGGTTCGTCTTCATTGCACTAGGCATCAAGGTCACTCATGTTTTACGTAGTGCAATGTGTGAGACCCACTATCTATGATTGGTGTACCTCACTACTGACCAATATGAAAGGTCACTTGACAGAGTGCAAACAAGGGGGTAAGAGAAAATTTAGGTTTGCCTCCATTATTTGTAGTTTCTTTTTCAAGCGGGTTTAAGGTCTGGGACCTAGAGTGGAGATCCTTCCTAGGGGAACATGCGATCCAGCCATGGTGCGGTGGACCAAGGTCATGAGACGACAGGGGGTAGGTAGGGTGTCAAAACTGTACAACGAGGATTTTTTCTTCTGGTGGTGGAGAAAAGTCATCACTCTGGATGACTATCCCTATGTGGGGATCGAATTTAGAGGAGATTCAGATATACCACTTCCACCAGGGGTCACCTACGGTGACATAGGTAGAATGCTTTTTAAATATTTTATTTTTTTGTATTTTCAATATATTAAAAAGAAAATGCATGGACTGAAAAGAAACCTGATATATAAATTCTATTGTGTATAAGAAGAATGACTCAATCAGAATACCAAGCCACCAAGGAACAACCCAGAGTTCAAGGACAAATAAAAAATGAAAAACAATGAGAAAGACTATGCCCAAAAATTCAACTGCAAACAGGTTTCCTGTTAACCTAGAGAAACTCAACAAGCACTGTAGAACCTAAGAAGGCTCAGAAATCATCAAATCCCACCCAATAATCAAAAAAAGAGGCAAACATGCAAGGAAAAGTGTTATACACGACTTTTCAGGAAAACAATGCGTATATACGCAGCTTGCAGTGAAACAACACGCGTGTATACATGAATGTCAAGGCAAATGGCGCATACAGGCATGAAAACAAGGCCAAGCAAGTGCAAAAGGATGAAAACTCAGACCTAGAGTGAAAAAAATCTATCAAGCAATGATACGACAAGAAACACAAAGGAAAAAGATCAAAGCAAGGAGAAAAAGTACTTCAACCCTTAGAAAGAATATCTCTCCCCAGTGGAGTAGCCAATTCTGTTACGAGGGAAAAACTCTCTATGACCAGGGTAAACCACAACATATAGGTATGACTGCATAAATCTACTCAATTCAAACATATGCTATATAATCCAATGTGAAAGAAAGATAAGAAAGAAGCCTACCTCGTTCCAACGTTTGATGATATTCCACTGTTGAGCACTTTGACCCAAAGATTTGTAACTGAAACAAGTTCTCAACAAACAAGCAAAGCAAGTATATAGTGATAATATAAATGGGTTAGCACACTAGATAGGATAATAAATTAATAAACATTACAAATATTCCCATGGATAATAAACATATATTTGCATGATACCAATTGGACAGGAAAGGAGTATTTCTATTAATAAATGATCAGCAGAAGCGAAAACATTACAGACTTCCATGTCGTCGCGGTTCAAAACCAAGAAACCAAGTTCCTTCCAACTGGGCCTCCACCACTTCAATCCTCCACCAAAGGAAATATCATAGAAAAGAGACAATGAGGTTCTCTCAACAATAGGGAAATATCTTTGGGGTTGAACACTGTGTTCAGACTTGAGGGACAAGGGGATGCAGACTCAATATGAAGTAATTTCTCCAGAGTAACTTTTCTCTCAAAGTTGAATGCTTTCTCCTCTTTTCCATACCTCGGAATTGTGTTCTTATAGCCTTCAAAATGCAACTGAAGGGTCGAGTCAGAACATTTCCAGTATATGGAAGGCCAAGGATCAGAGATCTCTTGTCATGACATGGAAACCTGACTTCATTTTTGTATTTTCTGTCACAAATCCTGATGTACGTGGGTTGTAGTGGAGAAGACTGCGTATACGCATGATATATAGTAGATAGGGCATGTATATGTGGAAAAATATGTATTTTAATATTTGGATTCATAAAAAAGGGATGATAAGTCTGCATAGGGAAATGGAAAAAGGGCCTCTGTGCAAGATAGCAATGGTGAGGCAAATCTTGCTATAACATCTTGTACTTTGAATTGAATAGGATAGAAGATGGAAGTGATGCACAGTAAATGAATATCACTCCATACTCCCCCCATCGGTCGTCACCCTAGTATTGTTCCTTGTTGCATTTTGGTCTATTGGTGGTTAAGATCTGCATTTCAGGATTGGGATGAAGAATGCTCAGCCAACTCGCCCTTTTAAGCTCTTTGTTACAGGTATGGTTCTTTTCCATCCCATCTGTTGACACTCAAAACTAAAATGGGCTGTGGCAAATCAATCCCGAGGCAACCTTGAACCACTTTGGATTGGGAGCTTCCCCTTCCAACCCGAGAGGGATCTCTCGAAAACTGTCACAAAATAAATTTAAATAAGCATGAAAAGGTGGACAGATTTATGGGTAAATGATGGCCTTGGATTTTTGGAGTTTGGGTGTTAAACCAGGGAAAAGGTCCATTGGGCATGGAGTCAAATGAAAACCGAAGAAAAGAGACAATAGCAGAGATCAAATATCTTGCGGAAAGTGAGGCAAAGTAAGTCTATCTTTCAGCGCTTTGATAAATCATGATGCGGTAGGGGAAAGAAAAAGGAAAGGCCGACATAGCAAAGGATACATGTAGAGTTATGGAAATGCAGATTGGTCTTACACAGCTGATAGTTGGTGCAGAGGAAAGGCAATAAACACTTACAGAAAACCAAAATCCTTTCGTTATAGTAGTGGTCATACTAAAGTATAACGAAGCACATCGGTTAGAGGAAAACAAAACATAATGCAGTCGTAATGGGTTAATGAAGACATAAATCTATGGTAAGACAATTTCAGCTGCGAGTAAGGAAACACATAAATGAAATCCAAACAGTTTTAACACATCTGAAAGAGAAGAAAAACATGCTGAAAGAAATCGACCATGATGAATCTCACAGTTGCAAATAATAGATCTTCTTTATTACTCCAATCTGGTTTACAAGAAACTCAGTCATTACAATGAAACTCTCTTGACAGAGGTTTTTCTCACAGTGCTGCACTCATGCGCCCCCATTTTTCTGTTACATACATCATTCTTTTAAACAAAAACAATAAAACTCTTGGTATTCCAGGAATATGAACCGGTTTTCCTTCTCTGGACTATGCAAATGCCAGGTGCGTCTGCCAGATGTTCCACAGGCTTCTTGAACCGTCGCTCCTTCCATCCAGTCGCTGCTCCAAGAAATGCCCCAACAAAGTTTCCAACAATTGACAAATAGTTTCAAGGATTGGCTATTTCGGATAATCTTCTACAACCTCCTAGCATCCATTGGCCATATATCTTCAGTTCCAAACAAAGTACGGGAGACATAAAAACACACCATATAGCAGGATGTATAGATTTTGCTATGTGTGGCGGCACCCAAATTCATTTTGTGATTTATTGAATCAGGTTGCCCTCTTTCGAGAATCTCATTTTTTCTCAATTCATATGGCATACTGTTGGTTTTAATGTCAGTAGATTTTATGCCTACTTCATAAAACTTTGGTTCTTGATTCCCTGTGAGTAAGTTTGTTTCTATATCAGAGCCAATAGAAGCATTTTCCAGTGATTTTGCACATAACTGCGAGCTCTCTACTGGTTTTTGCTGGAATGCTTTTGGCCGGTACACTTCATATCCTATTCTCACTCGTTCTGTGGTTATATTCCCATTCTTCAAAGGACCTGCATTATCTTTCATTTGATATGTGCTTGTATCAAGTAGTTTTCCACCAGGATTCATAGTAGCAACACCCTGCTTCATCACATCTGTGCTGGTGTTCTTGTTGGTCAACTTTGACACTATTGGTTTATCTCTTTGTGATATCACCCCGTGAGAACCGTGTGACTTGTGAACCTACAGTTCTTCCTTATGACTACTTTGTGCTAGAGATGTTCCAATGTTCAACCTTTCGAAAGGCGGCGGACCTGATGAGCCTTGAACTTGAGATGAATTCAATGAAAAACGAGAAAATACTGAATATTTGCGCTCTATTTCCCATTCCTCGTAAAGAGATTGCACATAACCCTTGGTGTGAATTCAATGAAGAATGAGAAAATAATGAATATTTACGCTCTATTTCCCATTCCTAGTAAAGAGATTCCATATAACCCCCATCAATTTGCGACACAGAACCATCATTGTTGCTTTAGAAGTGTCACGATTTGGTGGTAGAGCTTACCAGAGCATGGTTGCCCTAGGTAGATCCTAGTTGCATTATGGTGTCCATGCTTTCACTTTTCATGATCCATTTTCCATCAATAATATTCCACTCTTCACTGAAGCGATTCCCTCGAAACAAACCTTTGTATCGGGAGCCATATCTTCTGAAATCAATGGTATTGAAATCAATTGCTGTGATGTTTGAGTGTCCGTCAGTGATATAAATTCGTAGGAGATGTATCTCGATAGCAGAGCTACTCGTTTCATCCTAAAGCATCTCAACTACACTTCACCTTGCCCTCCACGTTCTGCACCATTACTGACGATCACCAAGTAAATGATAACGCCCTCATTTACCATAGAATGATAACGCTCACATGTCTGCACCATCACTGACGAGCGCCTGACGAAGAGTAACGTCCCCCATTATTACACGAATGGTAACGTCTAGTCATCATACGAATGGGTAACACCACCTGCCATAATATTCATCTCCCAGAGTCATCTCCTGAGCATTGCGCCTGGTCTTGTTGCAGCGGATTTTGATAATGCAGCATGCCGGGCAATTTATTTTGGAGATTCTTATGCCAGGGGATCCATTATCACCTAGCAAGGGTCAGATATCCAATGTTTCGGGTTTAAATATATTTTTGAAGGCATTAAGAGCTTGAACTGTCCGATAATTATTGGATGAGAAGGTATTCTCTAGGGAAAAATAACTTGGCGCCAACGTGATGTTTTAAGACTGAAATACATTTATCTAGACGTAAAAGTTCTCTATTGATTTAGAGGCT
Source organism: Picea mariana (assembly GCA_032191745.1). Classification (NCBI taxonomy): domain Eukaryota; kingdom Viridiplantae; phylum Streptophyta; class Pinopsida; order Pinales; family Pinaceae; genus Picea; species Picea mariana. Next base: position 350,045 of record JASDQU010106232.1, read on the forward strand.
AGATCTAGGCACCACAAGATTTTTATCAGGTGGAGGAGATTGCATCGTCTGCGTAGGCGTCGTTATCGTTTGTCCCATTACAAGTGTTGTGATTGAAGTCACAAGGCAATCCAGCGTCTATACAAATGTACCCAAGATATTTGGGCTCACAATCACCAACAATTGACTGATAAAATGCAGCAACAAATTGGGGTCTCCCACTGAAAACATTTCTATAGAACTTCTTGGGCGCTAACAAAACAGAACTCCCACTGTAAACATTTCTAAAGTTTGTAGAACCAAAACAATCTTCACCTCAGGTTCATGACGTCAGAGGAGATTAGGGGGCACAACCTCTCCAATGCAATGATCTGGGCGCGCCTCTTCAAACAACACAGGCACTCAAAACAAAATGCATGTTGTAGCTCAAAAAATGATGCACTGAGGTGATCAAACTCCAGTTGCAATGAGTCAGCAGGTTGAACAAAGTGGTTGGATTGACACTAACAAATTCCTTATGCCGGGTCTCGATTTCATTCATGAAAAAGGGCTTTTGCACCAAACTAGCACGTCACAAGAAATTCCTTATCCTAGGTCTTAATTTGATTCACCAACAATGGTTGAATACACATCTGCGGGCTTTTTCACAAGTGGTGGCACGAAAATAGAAGATCGTGATTCCTCCATGCAGATGCGGTCTTTTGTTGGTTGCAATAGTTAGCAATCAACAAGTTGATAGGTAGCGAGTTAGGAAGTGTGCTCATGTTCTTGGGCACATTCAATAGTAGATTCTCCTCTGCTCCAAAATACTTCAGTGAACATATTGCACACATGTAGATAGGCAACGAATTTTGTAAAATTTGATACGTGAATATACCCTCGTATTCTGTCAACAACACCAAATAATCTCGTGTCTCATATAACTTCCACAATAGAATTGCCCCACCTGATATTGTTGGTTTCTTTGTCACCCTGAAAACTACTGTTGCACTGAGAAAATTTTGTAGAACATGCAAGCTCCCCATCAGAAATGATTGAAGAAGTAGATGCATCTGAGTCACTCACTGTGGCAGATGCATGAATATTACTGAATGTAACCTTTCTTGTCTGTAATAGCTACATCAATATTTGGTTCTACTATCTTTTGTGCTGAGGCAATGAAATCAATGAAAGGCTTGTCTTCCTCACTTTCATTTTTTTCAATTTTCTGTTCCTTTTTAACTTTATCCTCAATTCCCTCACTCTGACGAGGCATTACCCTCTTGCTTGTGTCATTGGCATCCTCGATGGCCTCTTCTTGACCTTCTCTGATTGGATTGTTTCTTTTCGATGACATCATGTTTGTGTTATGATGATTTTGGATATCCACAATTGTATGTGCATCGAGAATCCGCATCTTTGGAAGTAATTCTTTGACCTTCTCTTGATATTGTTTTTCTTCACATATAGGATTCCCATGTAAATTTAGGTTTCTCAATTCATGCAGACTGCCAAGAACCTGTATATCTGACCATTGGCGTAGATAATTATGTCCCAAGTCCAAGATTTGAAGCATGCCATTTTGTTCCAACTCTARTGGGAGACTCARAAATTATCTTTGCAGCCAAGAAACTCCATGGCTAGACCATAATGGTAAAATGCAGAAGACTCTGGTACTTCTCTGGTTAATATATATTAACCCTCTGACATTTCTCATATAGCCATCCCTAAATGCCTCCAATTTCGCTGATTTGATCATTCTTGAACCTTGGGCGGCACAATCGATTTTGATATTGGTTAGAACATTGGCTCCAACTAGGGATGGTGCTTTCCTGAAAGTGGCAGGAACCGTAGACCAAGTGCCTCCATCTATTTGGCTTCTCGAAATCATCGAATCTAGAACTCTGTCAATTTACTTGCATCTTAGAGGAATGAAAAACTACTTATTCATCCATACTGGATTCAAAACTGAACTAAAAACATAATCTAATTCTTGAAGTGAAGCTTATTTATATACATCCCCTACTCTAACTACTGAAAGATTTCCAGAATCAAATGATATGAAAATGCGAGTGAAGCCAATCCAATAATTGTCTTCTTCTTTGAAATTTTTTTACACTTTCTTCGAGCAGGCTGAAAAAAGAAATTGACAATCCCCATCCAACCTGTTGGTGATCGTGGATTTGCAAACCTTTCATTAATTCTTGTGACCAAACATTCATGACATAGCATACTCCTCCATTAAATGAATCTAAAAGATCAGCAAAAGGGTCTTGAAAAAACATATCATACTGAGGTTTTAAAACATCCATGACTGCTCTATGTTCTGATTCATGATGCTCA
>JASDQU010106233.1:9600-21785 GCA_032191745.1 Picea mariana
ACTAATGGTAGCTTCCTCATGATTTTTACCTACAAGAAAATCTCTAATGGTTTGTTGAGTTTGCAATTTCCTCTTGCTAGCCCGAGTTACCCTAGCTGCAAGTGATTCTTCTTTAATTAAGAACTCAATGGATTTACTAGTTTGCTTCTGTTGGGATGATTTCTTGCCTTTGGCATTTTTGGATTTAGTTGACTGTAAATCGTTTCTTAAAGACTAGATTAGCCAATCCCAGGATCTCTAGACTTCATTTAAAGAGAAGATTACTAATGTCTTAATTAATCCCTGATGAAAGAGACTTCCTTTAGCTATAGCAGGATGGGATTGCACCCTCTTTGACATTTTAGATAAACTCTTAATCATAAAGTGTAGGGTAAATTAAGGGGATAATCACCCTTAATATGAATTAGCGGTCTGATATGGTAGAGGTAAACCAATGAAAACCTTCCCTCACATGTAATATACCTGTGGATGATTAGCAAAGTGGCATGTCATTCCTTCTTTACCTAACTATGTGGTATTCCCTTTTTCAAGTTATGGTTTTGTTTCTCTATGATTAAAAATTGATTCACAAATTCCATGACGACATTCTCCTTCTTCCACCACCTTTCCTCGTACACTCACAATCTACAAGATTTAGCAATCGAATGTTCAATCACATGCATCAGTAATTTTCCAACTACAACTCCAAATCCATCAAAATTCTATACGAAAACCATTGAAATATGTTCATCATGCTCTTGGAAGGTTGTGAAAAATTCAAACCAACCCACATCTTTGAACCATTGCGCCATTTGAGGGTACACTTCGAGTAATTTTGTGCCCTTGGGATCTAGTTTGCTAATTTGGCCATTGTTTTTCAGTGCCATGTTGTTGATATGGTCCTGTACACAAATATGAGAATATTGATTATTTGAATTCTCAATTCCCATGGGTTGTTAAAAGCTAAAAATAACTTATTTCTTTGATTTGATCCCTACACAAAATAGACAACGCACTAAAATAAAAGGTGATGAGTCTGTTTATAATATCCAAACATGTTGATTTGATGCGGGTGTGGTGGATACAACTCAATCCCTCATATATAGTTGTTATTATTGCAATATCAACCCAAGAATAGATCATCAAGAGGCATGCAGATCCTCTAATCCCGATTTGAGAAATTATGACGTGATCAGGGTAGGCTGGCACATGTAAAACTATGATTATTCCTAGCACTATTCTTGTAGCGCCTTTTCTGACTTGGAAAAAAATTGAAAATTCAAATAATTAATGGAAAAATGATGTGACAAGATTTATCATATCAAATTCTAAACCTTTAAAACTCCAAAAAAACATTCAAAAGTGCAATAAAAATTGGAAAAAATGACCCTTTAAACCAAGAGGTAAAAAACCAAGTTTTGACAAAAAAGCATAAAAAAGGAGGAACAAAGACTAGGGGTACTCACTTAATCAAAAAACAAAGTTAGAGACTAACATCGTCAAATAAAGATTGCATAGGAAGACATATATAATACTACTTTTTCAACAAAGTGGGGAATTTATTAGTACATAGTGATGCCCTTTAGACTGAAAAACACACATGTGGTTTTTTCAAGAGTTGTGGTAGCAATTTTTAAGGAATTCATTCATAAGTTCATTGAACTGTACTTAGAAAATTGTATTGTGTTTATTCTATTGAAAAATCACATAGAATTACTCATGTTAATGTTGGATTGGTGTAGATAATGTCATATTTCACTGAATTTAAAGAAATGTATGTTTTGTGCACCCTATGGAATTTTGTTGGGACAACTGGTATGTAAGCAGGGATTACGAGTGGATCCTACCAAGGTTGTAGTGATTTTGGATTAAAATCCACCCACATCAATAAGATAGTTGAGAGAAAATTTGGGTCATACATGATATTATAGGAATTTCATTAAGGGTTATGCGCAGATTACAACACCGATGGAGAATTTGTTGAAGAAAGAGGCTAAGTTCCAGTGGAATGAGGATTTTCATAATGGTTTGGATAGATTGAAGCATGTTTTAGTGACTGGCCAATTTTGATCTTCCTGTATTGGAAGAAGGAGTTCCATGCTCATGTGGATGTGTCATCCATAGATTTGGGTGTAGTATTATGTTAGCCACGAGAAGGAGACATAGACCACCCCATTTATTTTTCAAGTAGGAAGTTGTCCATAACAGAGAATAATTACACCACTACTGAATGAGAAGGGTTGGAAATGGTATATGCACTACACAAGTTTAGACATTACTTATTGGGTTCTCAATTTAATATGCATAACAACCATTCTGCGCTGAGATACTTAGTGAACAAGCTAGTGTTGGGGGAAGAATATGCAGATGATTTATGTTGTTCCAGGAATATGATTTTGAGGTTGTTGTGAAACCAAGGAAGTTGAATGCAGGACTTGATCACTCATCGCACGTAATCTCAGGAGAAGATGTAGGGAATCTATATGATAGCTTGTTGGATGCACAGTTATTTGTAGTTACAATGGTGGACGACAACTTCACAGAGATTGTGCAGTTTTTAAGTACATGAATGGCTTCATCAAATATGGCAGTTAGTGTTTAATTATAGGGAACTTATACAAGTTAGGTGAATATGAAATATTGAGGTGATGTGTGTTACAGCATGAAAGGCCAATGATACTCTCAGAAGTGCACAAAGGTATTAAAGGAGGACACTACGCAGGTAGAGAAACAATGCATAAAATTTTCTCTCCACACTTCATAAGGATGCTAAAGAATACTATCATGCATGTGATGTTTGTCAAAGGGTGGGAAAGCCATCCAGAAGGGATGATATTCCTTCACACCCACATGTTACCTCGCATGAATTTGATAAATGGAATATACAATTTGTTGGACCAATCAACCCGTTAGAAAAAAGATTACGATCTAGGTACATAATCACTGTGATGGAGTATTTGAATAGATGGGAAGAAGCAACACTAGTCATGGACTACACCATGAAGATTATTGTGAGGTTTTTATTTGATAATGTAGTTGCAATATTTTGATGCATGTACATTTTACTCAGTGATCAATGGACACACTTCCTAAATAAGACAAATGCATCATTGAGTGAGGAATTTCAAATTCATCATCAAAGGAGAACATCGTATAACCCCCAAGCCAATGGGACAGTATAATATTTTAATAAAATTACGGAGAATCTGATGACAAATATCTTCAATGTAGGAAGAGATGAATGGGACTGAAGGGTTCCTGCAATATTATGGGAATACAAGACTATGAGGAAAAATTTGACAAGACAAATACATTTTAGGTTGGTATATGGGCAAGAACAAATTATGCCTATGGAGTTTATTGTGCTCATTCTGTGCTTTACAACGATTACTAATAGTTAGAACTCTGGCATAGTAGAGGAGAGATTGTCACAATTTCTACATCTTGAAGAATATGGATGTGTCACAGGGTTCCATCAACAAGTTCAAAAAGGAAAGAGAAAAGGCATGGCATGATGGATACATTAAAAAAAAAATCATGTGGGGGACTTAGTATTACTATACAACAGTACGTTCATGCAACATCCAGGAAATTTTTGAATGCACTATTTAGGACCATAGGTCATTAAGCATGTGATGGAGGTAGGTTTTGTGCAGCTAGAAATATTGAATGGAGAAGTCTTGGGAGGAATGTTGAATGGAATTCAATTAAAACTCTACAGATACAAGAAATTTTTTGTGCATTAATATGAGCTGCACAAAACAGAATTTACACTAGTAGTGTATTATAGTATGAAAAGACAAATGAAAAGTAAGAAAAGTAGAAAAAGGTAAAAGAAGAAAAAGTAGAAAAATAAAAAAGAAAAATGAAGGAAAAACAAGAAAAATTTGAAGTAAGATACAATGAACATGAGGGCGCAGAAAAAGTGAATGTTGCACCGATAAAAGAAACAATGTAGAGAAAATTAGGTGTGCATGGAAGAAACATGCAGAACAGGCCTTGATGGTGGTAAAATCCACTCTTGAAGAACAACTCTCGAATATCAAAGAATTCATTAAAGGCTTTCATACCAGGACTGAGGACTTGGAATCACGAAGTACACTCGGGACACCATCAGAGGAAAGACTGAAAGAGAAATAACTGCTATGACCACGGTATAAAATATTAATAATTTGGTTGAGGAATGTGCAAATCTATGTGAGGAAAGCCCGCAGATCTGGGAAAACCTTATGGAGGTTCTATAAATGAAGGTTGTGGAAGATAGATTGAGGGATTTGCAAGAAAAGGTTTAAAAGGCCTTGGAGAACATAAGTATGCTGCCGCTAGCAGAGTGCATGTCTGTTATACTGGCACAAAGGAAGTCATATAATGAAATAGAAAGGAAAGGGACCAACAAAAGATTCTCCAACAACGATTAGTACCGATGCAAGATGAAGCACTAAGGGTAATAGCGGAATTGTTAGTTTCATAGAGTAAGGCAAATCAGGAAGTGCATGATAGTGAAGAGAAATTTGTGACCTTGACTGCGCAAGCCATAGAAGAGATTTTGGAACAAGAAGAAAAAGTCAAGAAAGAATTTGCGATAGAAAAGGACACCTCCCAAAATTTCATGGAAGCATGGAGGGGCATGACACAACAGGCTTGAGTGGCTTGGGATGATCCACAAGTGAGTGTTGGGGGCCTATTGGGTAGGCATTTCAAATATCAGAGAATGAGGGCATGTGTAAAAGAAGGAAGGAGAAATCTCATACATGCAAAATAAAGGAGATGCAGAAAATAAGGTGTTATGAGGAAAATATATATATGGCATGGGGTAAACCACAAAAGACAGAAATGACTGTAGAAATCAACTCTAATCCCAGGTATGCTATATAAAACAATATTCTAACTAGACAAGATAAGGATCCTACCTCGTCCATATGTTCGATGAAGTCCATCATTGAGCACTCGACTCAAAGAGATACACCTGCAACTTGTCCTAAACAACCAAGAAACAAAAGCATGTGGTGATAATATATAAAGTTAGGAAATTCAATAGCATATTCCATCAATATTCATAACAAATATTTGCATGGAATAACGATTCAAATATTTTCAAGATATTAATTGGATGAGAAAAGACTATTTCTATTAAAATGTGATCAACAGAAGTGAATGAATTACAAACTTCTATGTCTGCATTGTTCAAAACCGAGAAACTAAGTCCCTTCCAGATAGGTCTCCACCACTTCAATCCTCCACCAAAGGCAAGCTCATAAAAGAGAGACGGTGAGGTTCTCAATCAAGTAGGGAAGAGCTTTGGGGCTGAACAATGTGGTCAAACTTAAAAGGAAAAAGGGATAAAGACTCAATATTAAGTGAATAATTTCTCTAGAGTAACTTTGCTCTCAAGGTTTAATTATTCTCCTCTTCTTCCATAGCTCATATATTGCCTGTTTATAGCCTTCAAATGGAATTGAATGGCTGAGTTAGAACATTTCCATTACAAGGAAGGTCAAGGATCATGGATCTCATGACACGAGATGGAAACCCGACACTATTTTTTAACTTTGGGCACAAAACCCGATGTACGCAGGTTGTATTTGTGCAATGTGGTTATACGCATCTTGTATAATAGTTAGGGTGTGTATATGTGGAAATATATTGTTTCTAGCTATGGGATTTGCAAAAAGGGACTTCAAGTCTGCATAGGGAAATGGAAAAAGGCCTTCTAAGAAAATTTACATAGGGTGAGGCAAATATTGATATAACAATAGGAGATAAAGGAGCATGCAGGCCAAAGATAGGAAAAACACACCCAAGAAATGAGTTGTCATGAGTTGTAATAATTAGTTTTCATAGAGATTTGGGTTGAGCAAGCAAGGTTTTGATCCCTAAATTCCATGTATAAATATGTAATGGGTGAGGTAGAATAGGTTGTTGGCGTTGAATGAAGAAAGCGATGAATAATATCTAAAGTTGTTGATGTTGTTGCGAAGAGAGTGAGAGAATAGACTGAGAATGAGAGAGAATCTATGTATGAAGGTCTAGGGAGAGTTTGCAGAGAGAATCTTGCACTACAGAGTGGCTAGGAAGGAAGGATAAAGATAACATGATATATCTATTATAATCATAGTGTGCAAGCCTGAGATGAATTGCACAAAGAACAATAAAGAGGACATACATTGTGGACGTAGCCCAAATATTGGGTGAACCACATTAAATTATGTGTATGAATGTCTTTTTTTGCAATTGTTTATGGATTTTCTACTTATGCATAGCTATATCTAGATCTGTTTGCTAGATAATTGATGTGTAGTAATTATGAATGTTACAGTGAATAGTTTATGTTGAAATTTGTAGTATAAGGGTGTTGTATAACTGAATTTACCAATTAACTAAGGGAAAAGAGACACAAGATATTGCACACATGGTAGATAAATAGGAATGAATATGATGATTTCCTCCCATCCCCTCATCCCTGTAGAAACTTGGTTCATGGATCCCCAATAGATACCTCAGGTGAGAATTCACTTGCATGCATGTGATGTTGAAAGGGTCGGTTTCTACAGGGTTTGTTGGTAGAATAAAACTGAACCTAGAGTCTTACAGCCACACGCCAACAATCCTTCTAGATATTTCCCTTTTTGACTAAACCAAACATGACCCTTATTCCCCCTTTTTTAATTCTCACTTAAAGATTAAAGTCACTTTACTAATGTTTAGCAACTATTAATCTAAAAGTTACTTTATTATATTTTATTTAAATGTCACTTTAGAAACATAACATCTCCTAGCTAGGTGACATCAAATAAACCCCCTTAATGCCTTTTTTCTTCACTCACAAGCCTCAAAAGTCATCTCCAACTGCATAACAAGGGAACCCAAAAATGGGGACATGATAGACCTCCCTTTCAAAATATTTCTTGTCCTTAAGCAATGCCATCACACCCATAGAGACAACAAACTGAGCCAAATTGAAATTGATAATGATCCATGTGTCCCAAACCAATATGAAAGATACAAATAACCTGTCACCCCCAATACTTCCCTATAATTTACTAACACAAAGGGCCTCCTAAAAGTAACAGTTGGTTCTCCCATCTGTACCAGATGCCAAACTATCAAGCCATAAAATCCCAGAGTCCCATTCTATCACTAGAAAGGACCCATCATGTTGACGTTGCACCACTTTTATCATAAATATATGATCCTCTTACCTAGTAGACATCCTGCACTCATGCATCCTTAGGCTATAATGTCTCAAAGAATTATCCCCACTATAGAGGATCATATCCTACCAGTGTATCTCAGTGAAGTCAACCAAACCAACTCTAAAATCAAGCATCCCAGAGAATTTTGTGTGGTCACAAACTGATATGGTAAAAATGAAACCTAATCACTAGGTATAAAAGGGGAAATCCATAATACTCCAGCACCCCAACCTACTGAAATCATCCAAGCATCATCTAGAAAATCTCTCAACACATAATATCCAAAGTCCCTCCATGCTAACCTCTCTTGGATCAGACTATAAGTGGTAAAGTTACCAAGGTCCCAAATTCACATGTATGATGTGAAGCGTCCTCTACTCATATCTCTATTCTTCCAGGTGCTAACAAAAGAATCCACTTGACTGCTTTTGATAATACAGGAAATCAGAAGCTGTAAAAACTTGGTCAACTCTTCAAAGGATAAATCCTCTAAGAAACCAAACCTAAGCATCCCAAGAGTAAACTCCATAAAGTGAAAATAGACCATATCATCTGTATCAGATGCCAAATTTTCAAGAACTGCAGTTCCATGGTCTCAAGCTAATCATCAAGAGGAACCATCATACCAGTGTTGCACCCATTCGATCATAACCGTATGACCACCATGGTTAGACTATGCTCTAATGTCATGGACCCCCATGTTGAAATTCGTGAAAGGAATGAACTCATTATCCTAGATCATGTCTCACCAAGTCATCTTTGCGATTTCAAATCTTACCAATCTGTAGATAGAATCAAACCTTGATATTTTGAGGAAAAACCTACCTCTCCATATAGAACAAGGCTCAACATTTCCTCTCACAACATCCCCACAATGACGTAGACCAATCGTTGACACGACACTACTGATCACCCTAATCATCTAAAGAAGTATATCACTCCAATGAATTCCATTGTCCCTCGACCAAATTGGATGTCCATCACTCCCAATGCTTGCTAAAATATATATGAACTGATTCAACAAAATTTAGATCTCCTCAAGTGCACTTTGCATATTATATGGTCCAAATGAAAGACCTATGACATGGCCACAATGCCACATGTCTCATCCAATTGAATCATGTGAAACTCCCATGTCCTATTGTATATAATGAAGGAATCAAATAATAACAATAGATGCCTCTACTATTGCTTGCAATACTGGACAATAACTAGTGCATTGGTCAACCCCAAGGGCATGACCAAGAAGTCATATTGAATTTTCCAAGTAGACATGTGATTATCCTACTTCGTGTTACCCAAATGATGATATCCCAGATGAAAATCAATCATTGAGGGATATCTTTCTCCCTGAGGCTCANCTCATTATCCTAGATCATGTCTCACCAAGTCATCTTTGTGATTTCGAATCTTACCAATCTGTAGATAGAATCAAACCTTGATATTTTGAGGAAAAACCTACCTCTCCATATAGAACAAGGCTCAACATTTCCTCTCACAACATCCCCACAATGACGTAGACCAATCACTGACACGACACTACTGATCACCCTAATCATCTAAAGAAGTCTATCACTCCAATGAATTCCATTGTCCCTTGACCAAATTGGATGTCCATCACTCCCAATGCTTGCTAAAATATATATGAACTTATGCAACAAAATTTAGATCTCCTCAAGTGCACTTTGCATATTATATGGTCTAAATGAAAGACCTATGACATGGCCACAATGCCACATGTCTCATCCAATTGAATCATGTGAAACTCCCATGTCCTATTTTATATAATGAAGGCATCAAATAATAACAATAGATGCCTCTACTATTGCTTGCAATACTGGACAATAACTAGTGCATTGGTCAACCCCAAGGGCATGACCAAGAAGTCATATTGAATTTTCCAAGTAGACATGTGATTATCCTACTCTGTGTTACCCAAATGATGATATCCCAGATGAAAATCAGTCATTGAGGGATATATTGCTCCCTGAGGATCAACCATCCACTCATTGATCATGGGGAACCTCAACTCAATGGTATGATCAAGGACTCTGTTGGGAGGTATCCATGGTGGAAACAAACCACAACTCCATTGTACATTTTTGTCTTCCAATGAATACCCCTACATTGCGTCGACTATCAAAGAATCGACTTCTATCATCTTATATCATGTAAGTGCTATGGTATCCATCACTTTATTGATGTCTCTTGAAACTGTATCCTAGAACATACACAAATATGTCATATGTCTGTCCACCCAATCCATGGATGCATATAATTCATTGCGGGTTGGTCCACAAAGGATGTGCTCAACTATCTCCCTGGTAGCTAATCCTTGAGCCTTTCATGAGATCTCCAAAATAAATAGCTCATGATCCCCACAATGAAAAAAAATAGCATGGTCAAAACCATCTGTGTCATACCCCTCCTCAAGCACCTGTAAATCATAATGCTCCTCATGTGAAATCATCACAAAATGACCCTTCCTCAAATCACGAGTGTCACTCACGCCCTCATTTTTCATGGCTTCCAAAGATGGTGGTATCTTTGTTGTTTTCAATGATGAAGAGCATGCCAAGATCAATTTGTAAAAAAGATCCTCAGACTCCCTTTCTTTGTCTTCAACAAACTTAAGAGCAAGGTCCCTGTCCATGAACAACTGCAAGTAATTGAATTTCATCTTCTCTAGTGTTTCTTTGATGATGTGTAATTGAGCACTAGTGATTCCATCTACCACTCCTTTGTGTCTCTCCTCCATCTGGTCAGATAGGGTATTAATGATTGTTTTTCAATCTATGGGTTTCTAGTTATGTATTTTTCCAAACACTTTGCATGACATATGTTTAATTCTATAACTTGGTTTCAACTTTCACATAAAATTTAGGTATTTCGTCAAGCATATAGCATACATACAAATATTCATGAAAATGGAAAATACATTATAGCATCTTATTATAGGTGGAATCTAGTACATAACAATAAGAGAGTAGAAATTACAAAAAAAATAACCAATGCTACAAAATGCAATAAAAAACCTGGTGTAATTCATTAGTATTATCCAAGAATGATTGCAGAATGATATGAGGCTCTCTTATCCCCAAGAATTCACCTCTAGACCCCACAACTCAACAATGAATCCTTCGAATGGAATCTAGCCAAGTGAAAATCGACCCTCCACAAAAGAATATGGCCTCACAAAGAGATCTTGGCTACTGTTGTGATAACACAACCTTCAATCAAGAAATCCTTGGCCCTTTCTAACCATGTTTTACCATACCAAGAGAAAGGTTTCCATACTAAGACAAAAAAAACCCCTCCAAGGAGTAAACTCGGCCTAATAAGAAACTCTGACCCAACAATGAAAAAACTTGGCTCCTTTAACACTTAATCACTTCTCTTTGGCTACTACATATGGATAGTATACCTAGGGAAAGATTCAACCTCATTACATTTCAACTTGAACCCCTCCCACGAATTCTTCAACCACACACAAGGATAGCTCACCTAGCCACATAAAATCAATTCCTAGGCAAAGATATCTTGCCCAGCTATGGAAAACTCAATCAACAGACACATGAGCTTGGCCCTAGACAATAAAAACGAGTTGCTTCAATTGAATAATTTAGATTTTCTATCACTTTGTCCCCTTATGCTGGAAATATCTCAAGCTTTGATACCACTATAATATCCTCATTAAAGCTAGGCAAGGATATTATGAATTTTTATGCAATTATGTTATTTTTCCACAAATATTTTTCATTCATTTTACTAAATACATTTTGTTAAACATATTGCAGGAATTCTAGATACACATGGAATAGAAGAGAATTACTGAGTATTTTATTATGAATGAATAAATGAATACATCAACCCAATGATTTCTATGGTAGTTGTGATACATCAATGAAAAATGCATAATAACAGCCAAAAAAATCTAGATCATGTCACTGTCAACACCAAAAAACCCTACAAATATGTACCTCCAAAATGATATCAAACTACAAATGAAGCACAATTTAATATCCTTCACAAGGTTCTGTGTAGGAACCTTCATTTTCCCTCCAAGATATCCATGTCTTTTCAAATCCCTTCACGGCCCTCATGTACACTCGAATCTATGAAGAAGGGGATATTGACCCCTACAAAACCCCCACAATACCTCCTACGAACTTCTTCCTTCATCAAGTGGCCTCCACGATCCTGCACAAACTCTCTATACCTCGTGGATGCTACAAAGGTGGCTAGGCCCCTCTCAAAGTACCCCTACAGCCCCTTTATTAGTGCATGTCCTTTCCAGGATAGCTTGTGGACTTTATAGTTATCATGCCCTGTCTAAGGAACCTTCATGGGTCCTCACATTGTTGCAATGAATGGGATCGACCCTCCTACAACCTCTCAAAGTGATACTCGACCCTCCAGTCGTGCAAAGAAGCAAATTGGATCTTTTGACAATTCGCTGCACCTACTCACTGAAGATAAACACAAGCTAGAATTCTAATGGAAGACCCTAGATGGATTTCCTTCCTTCAAAATAGATCTCATCCCACAGTTGATATTTCACCCAACAACTAGTTATGGCTCCTTAAATAAGGAACTTGTCCCATCCAACAAGTGAATATCATGCCCTTTATAAAGAAAAACAACTTCCTTGAAGAATAACTCATCCTAGAATATAAATATGGCCCCTCTAAAACCTAGTGCTACTACAAAATGGAGTTTTGGCCCCTCTATTCTTGGATCTGCTACAAAATGGAAGATACAGCCCCCAACATCAGTAAAAATGCAACCACTAACCAATCTTTCATTTTATCATTGTTTTCCCTTGAGATGGAAAGATTTCCATATTTGATACCACTATAATATCCCCAGATAGCTAGGTTGGGATATTAGTGATTTTTTCAAATACTTTCATTAAAAATGAATTCATGTTATAATTTGGTTGATAGATTACTACAAACAGATTGCACACATCCTACTAAATACTTTCTTCGAACATATTGTATGCAAATCAAG
>JASDQU010106233.1:50967-67830 GCA_032191745.1 Picea mariana
ATTTCATAAGCCTCTCATTATTAGCCTTATAACTATGAACATATATTTACAAACTCTTTATTGTTTCTACTAAATTCATGCTTTCTTCTTTTCCTTCTCCATGACCATTTCATTATATCCCTGCATTACCCATGCTCACCTACAACCCTCTTACTTCATATTCATTGTTTTAATTTCTTTGTTCTTCTTCCATGGCTATGGTATCTCTGATAAATTATGCTCTATTCTATTTTCCTTTAACTCTGCAAAATGTGCATGCAATAATATTTGTTAGACCATAATATTTTAACAAATATTTCAATTTATGAACCATTTTTCCTTTGTAAATACACAAGAATTTTTGTTTCTATTTTCATATGAATTATACATTCTAATACACATTTTTGGGTGCATTCATGGATTCCTCTATCCAATACATTTCCAATGACTATCCTCTTTCTCAATTCTAAGATATGAGCATCAAGTTATAGCCATTTGAAAAATTACCCATTTACTTCTTTGCACCGTTTTTAACCAGGTGCAATTCCAGCCTTGTTCTTGCATCCCTACACTACTTCCTTCAGGATTTTGATAAGAGATTCATTGGTTTTCTTCATGACCCATGTTGAACAACTTTTCCAAGTTTCACCTTTATATAACAACCAGAATGTTAGTTATAGCCTACTAAAGTTTTGACTGATTTACCTTTTTAGCATTGAATACTATATGTGCTTCCTACATCCTAATGTGCACATTCATGTAGCCATAAACTTAATTCAACTCCATAGTTGTATTCTATGGCTCAATAGATTTTTGAATACTACTCTTGTGCCCCAATCTGACTCTAGAGCAGGACGTTATGGGCCTCGGAAGTTAATTGGGTCTCAAAATTTACCTTCCACTGTTTGGCCTATAACTCCCTCATATTCCCTCATATTGTTTGGTCAAAACCACTTCACCCCCATGCGATAGTGGTTTATGGTAATGGCTAAACCACCTACACACATAGCTCCCATGTCACCTACCACCCACTTCCGCTATACACTTTCCATCGTGGCAATACATGTCACCTATACCACGTCACTACCATGTCACACCACATGGCCTCCACGTCATGTACAAAAAAATACCCAAAATTTCCCAAATTTTTAATATTCTAGAATTGCATAATTTCTAATTGTTTTCACACAATTCGCCATGGAACTCTACAATTAAGCTTTATGTGGCCAATTTCGACCCCGGGCATGCTAATTTTTCCTCTGCGTATGAAATTAAACACTTCCGTGTTGAATTATCATTACTTTTCACTGTAGAAATTGGGGATTTTCCCAATTTCTCCATGACCACTCTACAATTCCACAATTCAACCAATTACAGTCCTGAAAATTCCCAAACTGAGATTAAAATTAGGGATTTTTAATCCCTAGAATAATTTTCCTCAATTACTCATGAAATATCCCCCATTTCACTGTAGTAATTTCAACAAACATGTTGCAGACATCCATTTCTAACATTTTTTTGAACATTTGCATGCATACTCAACAAATTTTACTTTTTTACTTTAACTTTGGCCCATTGCAAGTCTAGTGTTGAGCCTGTGGATCTAATACCATATTGTAGCATCCCCAACCCCAAGCTGGGCAATTCTATATGAAAATTTTGAACTCTGATACGATTAATTTAAATAAAATTGTTTTTCTTATGCACATAATTATACAAACTACAACAAATGTATACATGCATAATGATATAGGAAAAACCCATAAAATAAATACAAAACCAGACATACCAAAATTAAATAAATTGCATAGAAGAAACTTGTCTTTTGTAAAATTCACCAATTGCTTTCAGACCTCATACTTTACTCCTAGACATACACTCTAATTCTCATAAACTCTCAACAACAAGTCACCCCCAAGTTGGGGCTAAAACTCCAAGGGAAAAGGAATCCTAAGATAGGATAAGGTCCAATAACAGTAGTATAGCTCATACTATGGTGCCAACACTAGCATAAATCCTACATCCTCTCATTCCCCGCATGCCTATCCCACCCCAGGAAGTGTGCCCCTTCTCTACTCAATAGTTCTTCAACTGCCCCACTTCCCTTCCGAGTTTTGACTCCACTTGGTGACTTGTTCCCATACCTTAGGAACTTAGGATAAATATATATCCCATAAATTAGAATTTAGGAGATATTGTTATAATATTTCCTTGGCTTATCCCCTCTTCCTATACTCTTATCCCTCTTTCCCTTCCAGTGTGTAGTTTTATCCCCCCTTACTCTTTTGTCTAAATGGGTCTGCAACAATGATGTATTTTTATTAATAATATGACTGTGATTACATATTAGAATGTTAGGCTTGTTGTCCTTTTAGAATCTAGGCTCTATAGCTTAATAATCACACAGGCACTCTGGCCTCAAACCACATATACAAAGGCTCTTTGGCCCAAGCATCCTGGATCACCAACCTATATGTACAATAAAATTAGGTTTTGACCTAGGGGTATTACATCGATGTTACTTTTTATCAACAATTGGTCGGTAGTCATATTTATCTTACTCATAGTTGACTTGACATTTCCTTTTATGTTAGTGTGGTTTCTAGGTTTATGTAGGGCCCTAAATAAAGCCACTAGAAAGTAGTCAAATGAATTTTTCACTATCTCAAGGGTACCAATCATTTTGATATCAAGTATTGTCAAAGTTCCTATTCGTTAGTCAGCTTCACCGACTCTTACTAGGTTGGTGATATTGATGATCAGAAGTCCACTTATGGTTATTTGTTTGACTATAGCACTGGACCTTTGGTGTGGTCATGAAATAAACAAAAGGTAGTCTCTTTTTTTACTATAGAAGTAGAATATTGTGGCATCATTCAAGCCAATACTAAAGAAACATGGATTCCCCAAATTTTGGGAGAACTTCGCCTTTCTTTTCATACCTCTACTACAATCTACTGTGATAACCAAAGTGTCATACAGGTTGTTTACAATCATGTTTCCCACAGTAAGATCAAACATGTTGAGCTCCATGCTCACCATTTGAGACATTTGGTTCATGAACACGTTGTCTCCCTTGAATATTGCATAATAGATGATTAGTTTGCTGATATCTTTACCAAACATTTAGTTGAAGCCATATTTATCAAGATTTGCATGATTCTTAGGCTTTAGGAAGAGGAAATTATGGGGGGTTGTCATAATTATGTAACTTCACATCCTAAATATCCAGAGTTGTGTGTTTATGGGGGGCATTGAAACTTAAATAATTGATGGTTAATCACACATATCTTGGGTTCATTTGGTCGAGAGGTCGACCTACATTTGGATATAGTCATTTGGGAAATCAACCAACACACTACACTATTCGATCAAGTAGTCGACATGCCTTTCAGTCGAACAATCGAAAAATAGTTGAATATAGTTGGTCGGTGGATCGACTAGCCCAACAATCGATTATTATTTGCACACGTAGGTGTTTAGGTAGAGACTTCTTGTCAAGATGAATTGACAGTGTGGATTTTACAAAGTCAACTCTAACAGTCGATGGTTACATGTGGAAAATATCTCCTAGATTCTATGGAAGTTGGTTAGATCTCAAGGATATAAAAATAAAACCCCTTGGGTAATTTTCATCATGGCATAAAGGAGATAAAGATCCAATATGCACTGTGATGTTATGATCACAATGTGAGAACATCACAATTCATCTTGATTAAGTTTCGTAATTGTGTCTTTAGACACCAGCTTTGTTTAAAAAAAAAAACATCATTGATTATTTTAACTACTGTGTTATTTGTTTCATGTTATGTTCCACCCTATTATTTAACACTTCAATCATGGGGGATTGGTATTGTTATTTCTTGTTGTCCAAGGATACATAAACCCTTGGCATGCTTCTTCCCGTGTCTTCATTTGTATCATCCTCTTAAATATTATGAAAAATCCTCATCCTTGCTCCTTTGTAAGGCAAATCCCTATGGAAGTGGTCTCTCTCACATCCCCAACATTTTTATGGGATACTATATTGTCCTTTTTCCAAAATAATCTGTCATCCTAGGATCATTCTAGGATAATTTCCCTTCGTGATATGTTGATATTTTTTCCTATAGAATCGTGGCTTAAAACCTTTCTTCCTTTTCTCCATATTACCCTTCATCTTGTCATTCCAAGATTTTTTGAAAGTTGGTCTCCTTCTACTTTGCTCATAAAAGTTTTTTTCTTTCCTTATGGCCTCCTCCAAAGTATTAAGGATATCATAATGTATCTTATGACTGTAGAGAGTAGGTAGCCCAATTAGAAACCTTTGTGGTTTAACCTTCTCATGCCTTATAAAGACAACATACTTAAGAAATTGAAAGTATATCCTCTCATATTTCTCCATTGTCATGCTTCCCAATTTGAATTCAAAGAAATCTTTCATATTCTTACCATAATAATGTTCTAAGTATTTCTACTAGAAATATCCCTTGAACTATCTCCATGATACCTTCTTCTCACCAAGGTTCTTGGTCTACTTAAGCTAATACCACCACATGGATTCCTTACCTTGAAGGTGGTAGTTTTCAATTTTGGTTTCTACACTTGATGGGTAACATGAAGCTAGAAATATTTCCTCATTCCTAACAACCAAGATTCATCATATTCTCCTTTTCTATGCTCTCCATCAAAAGTACGTGGATTGAGTTTCATAGGTTCACCTTGCAAAACATCTGACTCAAGCCTTCTCTTCTTCCTTATGATAGGGGACATAGTTGGGATGATCTCCATCCCTGAATATGCATGATATCTTCTACAATTTCCTTGGGAAATTATGAAGCATGTTCACATTCCTTCAATTCCTTCCATTCCTATGATCATCTGGTCTACCATGGGATCTGGATGTTTCCATTTGTCTAGCACTGGGTACTTGATTTGTGCCATAATCCTTTATTAGTTGTCTATGAAACATATTTAGACTATGTAGCATCTCCTCTCGATATTTCATAGTCCTTTCATTATCTTCCCTATAGCTTTGCACATCTCACTGCAGGCTTCTCATAGTTTCCGCCAACTCCATAGGCTCCACCTTGCTTCTTCTTCCATTCAACTCAATTTTATCATTTCCCATGCTGACATGTATCCATATAGTCTCATCCTCATTGTTGTAAGAACCTTGGGCATCCTCCATATCACTAGTTCTTATACAAGAACCAAAATTCCCTCCTCTACCTCCAACTCTGCAAGAAAATGTGCATATGATAATCATTGTTAGAATTAGGCATATGAAAAATATTGTATTCATTAGGTTACAAGCCATTCTTCATCTCAATTTATCAAGAACACAATGCACTGATTCAAATTATGATTCTTCAAAATCATCCCTTTGTAATTCAAATTCTGATGAATACTTGTTTTCCCAAATCCAAGCTTTTGATTGATAGTTATGGTTTGCATAAGTTTAGACTATTTTCTCATGTTTTCCCCTCTATGTTATAGGTCTCTTCCCTTCCATCCTGTACAATTTTAGGTAATCAGATTCTAAATCTGGTTCCATCATTGTCTTCTATGATCCATGATATTTCCATAAACTAATCATGTGACCCAAACTGACTTCTAAGCAAGGAGTTATGTCCACTAGAAGTAAATTGGTGCCTAATTTATACCTTGTACTATTTCAGTTGTAACTTTCTCATGTGAGCTCTATTTTGGGCTTGAAATATCTCGTTGGAAAGATATTGCCAAGTTCTTTATTTTAAGTAGAAAAGACTATGTCTATTGAAGCTACATACCATTCTCAGGATTTCGACCCCCTAAAAATTTTGTTTAGGCCCTCAAAATGCCTTTTAAATTTTATGACCTTCAAAAGACTGAAATTTTTTGTAGAATTTGATTAATTTACTATTTTACAAGTATGTTAATTGGACCTATGCTCGAAATTGGAAATATGACTAAAATGGAATGAAATGTGTCTATTGATTCCATTTGTCATCCATTCATTCGACCATGTCATCATCCATCATTCTCCTTCGTCGACCATATGTCATCAGGAAAACCTTTCATAAACCTACAAACTCATTGGACTCTTTTTCAAAGTATTCCCATCAAAATGGTAAATTAACACATTATTAATATTTCTCCTGAAAATCTCAAGCCACAATCCTATTAGACTCTTCTTCATGGACTCTTCCCGTCAAAATGTCAAGTTAGCATGTTATTAATATTTTCCCAAGACTCATGGGATTTTCCTAACAGATGCCCCTATTGGGAACATATTCACGTTATTTTCCATCAGGGTGGTAAGTTAACCTTGTATTGTTTTTTTCTTGAAGCTTGCAACCTTCAAGCCTATTTTGAACATCTTCATGCAATTTTCTACCAGGATGGTAACTTAACCTTGTATTGTTCTTTTCATGAATCCCGCAACCCAAAATCCTATCGAGAACATATTCATGGAATTTTCCATCGGATTGGTAACTTAACCTTGTATAATTCTTTTCCTAAAGCCCACAACCCGCAAGCCTATCAGGAACATCTTCCCAGAATTTTTCATCAAGTTGGTAACTTAAACTTGCATCATGTTTTTCCTGAATCCCGGAACCTGCAAGCCTATTGGGAAGATCTTAACATACTTTTATGTTGGGGTGTTAACTTGACCTTGTATTGTGCTTTTATCAAAGCCTGCAACCTACAAGCCTATCAAGAAAATCTTCATGGAATTTTCTATTGGGGTGGTAAATTAACCTTGTATCATGATTTCCTTGAAGCCTGTAACCCACAAGCCTATCGTGAACATTTTTCCGAGATTCCTCCATTAGAGTGTTACAACATCAAAACTCTTCCCATTAGATTCTTTTTCCATGAGGCTTCTTCTCATGAGTCGTTTTCCCCAAAAATATCTTCCTCGTTCTATATGGATCATTGATCTTCAAGATCAGGGTGATATCAGTCGTCGATTCATGAAACTCTCCAAACTTTGTTAAAATTCCTTGATCCTACAAATGAATCTTGGTCATTGATCTTCCAACATTTTAGTCACCAATAAAATGTGAATTATGAACCCCCTGGCAAAATTTAACTCTATAACCTGCATATTGACACCATTAATCTTCTTTTTTATTGTTCTATGGGAAATTTGGACATAGATTCATTCATATGTTTGGTAATTTCACTCTGTTTTTACAAATTTCTCCAAATTTATCATAGGTGAAACTCTACAACAATGAATTTCTACCAAATTGGCATTGGTTCTTGGCCCATAAAGTTCCAGTGTTGAACCTTGGGATTTGATACCAATATATAATGTCCCCCACTTCTAAACCCATAAACAATTTATGATACAATTAATTTAAATACTACACATCATGCTAAAAACACCCATACGCTTAATAGCAATTTCCATAAAAACATGCATACAACTAATACACTCCCATATAATAGGATATAAATAATTTAAAACAGAGAGTTAATACACAACAATTTAACCATCAATGTAACTTAGATGCAATAGAAAACACTTAAATGTTTTTATAACAGTTGTACAAACAACTCTAGAGGAAATGTGCTCCACCCAACCATAGAAGTTTTGTTCCAAATATCAACAACAAGTCACCACCGAGACAGGGATAGGAATCCAAAAAAGAGGGTGTCTCTCCATTGTCCACTCATATATCAATATTCTCACAACCAACTAATATTTCCTATAACTATCCCAACTCCTCCAGCTCTCTTCCTCTTAACCTCTAACATCCATGTTTTGAAACCCCGAACTAGTGATATATATTGTGAATAGAGCATATGGCCTAGAGCCAAAGTGATGTAATATGTAAATGATGTAAATCGAATATAATGAATAAAATGTATCACTAGTTGTAAATGGACACTGATGGATATTTGGGGGCTAAATTTCCAAAAGAGAGGGTAGGGGTTCAAGGGGGAGAGTTATCCATATCTATTTAACCAACACCCATKTCCTAYTTTTTTCTAAAGTATCCTTGCCATGAACCTTCCATTRGTTGTTGAGTGTTCTAGAGMTCAATCATTGAATTCATGTAAGAGGGTTGGTGTGAGAGCCACTTCCCATATTTATTGAGAGCATGGGGGTTGAGTATAATCTRCTTGGGGAAGAGTGCAATTCAAGCAAGCAAGAGAGGAAATTTGTATGGATAGGGGGACCATAATTATGAATTCATAGTTTTTGAGAGGAAATTTGTTTTACATGGAGTTTTCCAGCTAGCAATGGAGTTCTGAGTAATGAAGCTTGAAGGTAGTTGTTGTGGACATGTTTGGATATTGTTTGGAGCTGTAATATTGTGAAGAAAGAGGTTGTGTTCCTAGGAGTGACATGTTGTTTGAAATTCACTAAGGAAGCATGTGTTTTGTTGCTGGGTGAATTTGTGTTTGCAGTTGTAGAATTCCTGAGGTCCCAACAAGTAGAATTCATGTCAAACCTGTGTTGGAATCCATGGAGGGGAGTGGAAAGGATTGAGGGACTACGAGAAGTGAAGGGGGATTCCATCTCTTGTGTTGTGTAGGTTGAGGGGAAGTGAGATAGTGGAATGGAATTAGTTGTGAGTTTAATTGCTAAAAGGAGGAAAGTTGTCAGCCTTAGGGACCATTGTCTCTTATGGATTCATAACCCCGACACAGGGGTGTCTTTCTATTGAGAACTGGAACAATAAGGATACGGTTGGGAGGAATGTCCATCCTCTGCAGCGAGTTGCACATTTTATATGATAAGTGTTGTTATTTGTTGTTTTTATGCATGTATGATGTTGATATAGTTGTTGTGAAATTTACTCTTAATTATATTTGCATATTATTGTTTGTTGTAAGAAGAATGATGCATTTAAGTTTGTGTCTATGTGGTGGGATGTTGTTGTATTTTATTTAGTTTTTCTATGCACAGTTACACAATTTTATTTACACTTTTAAGTAGCATAGACAGTTGCAAGTGTATGAATTTCATACTGTGGGTTATTTCCATGATTATATTTAGTATCAGAAATTTTTGGTGTGTTGTTTTAGCAGTAACGTGACTTAGCTAGGGGATGGGTATGTTACAATATGCTATCAGAGATATTGGTTCAACACTGGACCCATATGGGAAAATAATGAGTGTAAATTTGAGTAAATTTGTTGTTGCATACTATGGTTTGTGCGAATTTGGGGGAAAATCAGGAGAAAATTAGAGTAAAATCCCCAAATTCATGGTCAAGATTCATGTTTAAATGAATCAGAATAGTTTAAGGAGGTTAATGGAACCATTTTGTAAAACTGCAGAGTCAGATTCGACTTGGAATGGTCAAATTTTACATTTTAATGGTCATTGCAGATGTTACAGGAAACTTGGTAAATTGACAACCAATATCACGTTTGATTGTGAGATCAACGACCAAGATTAACCTTGATAAATTTAAAATTTTGTAAGGTTTTGGCCATTTAGAAGGTCGAAAAAATATGTGGATGAGATTTAATTTTGGCAGTTGGAAGTTGAAGAGATTGGTGACTTAGATTCGTCAAATATTTTGGTTGAAAATTCCTAAGTGTGGAAATTTGACAAGAGAAATCATCGATGACCAGTAGTCAGGTCAGCTGAAATAACAAAGAGTTTGGTTTAGCCAAAAGACATATTTAATAGTCGATGGACGATGATTTGTGTCAATCAAATCCATTGAAGTATTTTCATTCTCTATTGGAAAATGTCGATTGTCGATGGGTTGATGGTCAAGCGTCAGTCGATTCGACGAAGTTTTTTGAATCAAGCCAGAGAAGTCATTGATGGTCGATGGGTTGATGGTTGTGTGTTGGCCAGTTTGGTGAAGATTTGAATTTCAACCAAGCGAATCGGTCGATGGTTTGATGGGTTGATGGTCGAATGTCAACTAAATTCGACAAGGTGTTCGAGTCGTTCAAGAGAATCGATCGATGGTCGATGAAGGAAGGAGGTCGATGATGTGTCATTCCATGTCAACATCAATGTTCCATGCCATGTCAGTACCAATGTTTCATGTCACTTCAATTGATTTGACACATCGGGATGGTGTGTCATGCTACGTCAATAATTTCCACATCATCCCAGAAGTGGTCGATGACCGATGATCAGGTCAGCCAAATTGGGGAAGTGTTTTTTATGGTCATTGAGGATCATCGAATACTAATGGGCTAATGGTGAGGAATCAACCGAATTGGTGAGGAGTTCAATTATCCAAGGGAACTCATCGATGGTCGATGGCTGATGGTCAAGTCAGTTGGTTCAACGATGTAGTGTGAATCGATTTCCAAAGGAATGGGTCGATGGTCGATGGTCAGGTTGGAAGTTTGGGATAAATGTTGTATGCAAACAAAGTAAAGTGTCAATCAATGATGGTTGATGGATTCCAAATCAATCGCTCATATTCCATGTGATTTGAGATCAACAGTTCATATTTAAAAGGTTGTTAGAACAAAAAAATAGTTCGTTTATGCTAAATTTTATGGTTTTTGAAGGCCATTAACTTGCGGGGTGATTTTGAGGCACTAAACGATGTGTTTAGCCAATCAAAACCTACAAGAATAGAGTGTACCAAGGTACACTTTGTCAATGTATCTCAAATAAAATAACTCAAAGAGAGCTTTCGAATAAGCTAAACTATTCACAAAATAGAGCTTGTATGGGAAAGTTACAACCAAAATAGTAAGGGTAAAATTTTGACACCAGTTTACCTCCAGAGGGCATAACTCCTATCTCGGAAGTTTGTTTGGGGCACATGAGAAATTGATGGAAATATTACAAACCATAAAACATATCCATGGAGTCGGATTTAAGACATGGGTATGTAAAAATGCGCAAGAAAACAAATAAGACACATGTATCATACAAGGATAAATTGGGTAAAACAATCAAAACTTTTTTGAACCATAACTTTCATCTCAAAGCTCAAATTTGAGAAAATGAATGGTCATTGGAAAGGGATTGAGGAGTAGAAGGCATCTGTCAGCCCATAATTTTGAATTAAGTGTTATATGTTCTCATAAATTGATAAAATACATTGTTATAGGAGCAAATTAGTGGAAATTGTAGCATGTGGATGTTATAATGTTTTTCTCATAACTTAGATTGAGGCATGGTAAATTTGTTCAAAAGTTGTTTCAGAAAGGAATGCATTTATGGAATCATATTTTGGAGTAGTGTATTAATATTTTTCATAATTTAAAATGAAGAATGACCTATAATCTAATTAATAAATATTTTGCAATATGCTTAGTTCTAACAACAATTATTTCATGCACATTCTTGTAGAATTAAAGATAAATACCTTAGTTCCTATATGAGAACTAGAGATATTGATGATTCACAAGTGTATTAAAACCTTGAAGAAGAAATCATAGGTATGCATTTCATCATGGGTAATGCTGAGACTGAGTCTAATGGGAGAAGAGACAAGCAAGAGCATATAACTATGAGAATCCTGCAAAAAGAAGTGCAGGGTTGTAGTTCCGATAATGAGAGGATCATGAAGGCTCAAGAAGAGATAATTAAAATCTTGAATATTCTATAGAAGAAGGTCAAAAAATATTTAGGCACAAGGAAATAATTTAGTTCCAAGCAAGTGGAAGTATTTAGGTCTCATGATAGGAGGGATGATCATGGAGGATCTAGACAATCAAGGAGTATTAGTAGGAATAAACATAATCATTCCCTAGGGAAATCGACCAAAACAACATATGCATTTTCAAGCTTAGAAAGCATCCCAAGTATATATCCCATAAATCATCAAAGAAGGAGACATGGGTCAGATATCTTGCAAGGGGAACTAAGGAAAATAAAGACACCATCATTTGATGAATAAAATAAGAAAGGTGAAGATGCAAAAGCATGGTTGTTGGGAATGAGGAAATAATTCTAGTTGCATAACTACTCATCAAATGAAGAATCAATAATTGTAGCCTACCACAAGGAAAGGCATCTATGTTATGGGATCGACAGAAGCAGGTTAAGCACCTTGATGAGAAAAGAATTTATTTGAAGCAGCTCAAGAAATATTTTCAGAAACAGTACTTGTCATAGAAATATTATGACAAGAACATGGAAGAGTTATTTGAAGTCAAACTTGGGAACATGACCATGGATGAATATGAGAGGAATTTCTCGGAACTTCTGAGGCACGTGAGCTGCATCATAGATGCGAAGGTAAAAATTTAGAGGTTCTTGAGTGGAATGCCATACTTTTATAAGGATAAAATTTAGTTTGATAAGCCCATGAATTTAGAATAATCCATAATAAAGGCCAAGTATTTGTATGAGCATAATAGAGGAAAGACATATTTCCAAAGGGCCTAGGATGACAATAAGAAAGGAAATATGGATCAAAGAAAGAAATGATTCAATCCACCTTTCATCAAAAATAGATCTCAATCATATCATCGAGGGAAACCATCTTAATATGATCAGAAAATGACATAGTTCTTGGGAAAGAGGAAAAAACAACATCCCATAAAGTGTTGGGGATGTCGTGAAGGATATCACATGTATAAATATTATCCTCATCGAGGAGATAAGATGAAGACTTTGCATAAAATAAAGGAAGAGGATATGGTAGAGGATGTGGGAAAAGGCATGCCAAGGATCTATGCAGCCTTGGACAATAGACAATAAGACTATCAATACCACATGATCAAAGTGGAAGGTAAGATTTATAATCATCCCATAGTCATTTTAATTTATTTTGGAGCTAGTCATAGCTATATAGATCCAAAGCTAGTTGAAATATTTAAATTCAAGAAATGTAAGCATGAAAATTCTTGGTTAGTTCATATTGATACTAGAACCAAGATAAGAATTAATGAACTTGTTAAATAATGTATGGTGGTGCGCAGTGGGAAGACCCTAGGTTCAAAAATAATAAACCAACAAAACCCTTAGACACTGACCCTTTCAGCATCACCTACAAGTAAGTGAAGTTTCACCTGAGACATCTAGAGGGGATGTGGGAACCAAGTTTTTGCAGTGATGAGGGGAATTGAGGTATTCAATATGACCATACTATCCATTGTCCATGCACCTACTATGTGCATAGTTTCCATTACTTAACCTTTAATTATCATGCAATATACCCCATGTGTGACATTAATCCACTTAACATTCATTATTAACTTAAGTGCACGTGATCATAAAAACATATATCAGTGGCATATTCATAATACTAAACATTCACCATCATTGCACAATAGCCACAACAAGTAAATAGATCTATGCTAACAATCCATCACATGCGTCAAAAACATAACACACATAAGCAACACATCAAGGCACAATATTTTAACGTGGTTCACCCCAATTTGGGCTATGTCCACAACAAATGGCTTCTTATTCATCCATTCATAATATCCATTACATGCATGTACACTTCTCTCATACAATGATATTCAGTAAAAACCCAAACCTGCCCTCATTGCTCTATGTCGTAGTGCACACATACCTTTCTATTAATATTTAACTCGACTCGTACTCGACTACTCAACTAAAAAAATCAGAATTATGAACCATTATCCAACTCTTCATTGACCACACACTCTACTGGCTAAGCTCTTCTCTACCCAAAAACCCATTAAATATTTATAGTATTCTATTAAGACTAAGCCCGTTACAACATGGTTAAAAAGTAGAAAAAATGTCCCAAGACTTCATGACTAACTCCCATTTCTTGTGCGTTGAATCATGATAATGTGCTATCTATTTTTCACATGTGATGCTCCTTTTACAAAATGTCGCACAATATGCTTCTATGTGATTCCCAAAAATTATCCAAAATAGCCTCCTCCAACAGGCCCCCAACATTCACATGTGGCTCGTCCTGAGCCACTTATGTTTGTTCCTTCTCTCCCTTCAATGTGAGCTTGGTTTCCAAGAAGTTATGAAATGTTTTCTTAAGAATGGGTGAATAGGATAGTCGTTATATCCTGATAACAACGCAAGTAGGATAAGAGTTAACAAAGAAAGAAGAACAGGTGAAGGGGATGGTCGCCACTGCTAAGTAAACATTTTAGAACTTCTTGGTGACCAAGATCATGGTGAAGGGAAAGTATAAATACACATAAGTGGCTCATCCCAAGCCACTTATGTTTTTTGCTTCTCTCATATGGTTTATTTCAGAGTACAATGTCTTTTTGTTTGCCATTATTGTCATCTTTTCTTCTAGTGGAAAGCTACTCATTGTCTCCTTAACATTTTGTGCTTCCTCTTACGTTTCTTGAATCTTCTTCCCTATTTCTTGTAACTCGACATATTTTTTCAACCGAATTCATAATTTTGTGCTTTCTTCACAAATGTTTGCACACTCTAATTCTAAACTCCTCATATTATCAATAGTTGTGTTGACCATCTTCTCCCTTTTCTCTCTCTCCTTAGGTGGAGTACCTAGGATTGCGTGTGCTTCCAATTCTATAATCTTCGAGTTGAAACCTTGAATAGCTACTTTGATCTTTGACATTTTCTCTTCTTTTGGAGTATCCACCTCCATTGGTACTTCTATAATTTCCTTGTAAACTTGTTTGAATCCCTGTCACATCCTCTCTGCCTTTTGTGTAACCTCATCCCTTTCCATCGTTAATCTTGTAGAAAAACATTATCGCGGAGAAATAAAATAAAAAAAATACGGAAATAAAACAGAGAAGATACACAATACAATATAGACACAAATATACGTGGTTCACCCAGTGTGGGATACATCCACTAGAGAAATTTTCAGGTCCTTCCTCTTTATTATCCAACAAAATAAAGGGATACAACTTATATCTCAATTGTTGTAACTTCATGGTCTTCCTCTCACAGTCTCCTCTCTCAGAATACAATAATCACACACATAAACAGCCACAATACAATTCCCTCATAAAAGAGGATTTCCTTCTATGGAAAAAATCCCTAAAAATAAATTCTACCATGAGATCTGCGACCTTAGAATGAACGGTCCATATTTACTACGAAATTACAAAATTTTACAAGGAAATTTTTCCCAATATTTTCCTTCAGGGATGTTTCCCCCGAATCCCCCACCAACATGGGGCTACAAAAATTGTTTTCACCCCCTTGGTGATAGTTGCAGGGGGGTAACCCACACAAACCCCTCGTTATGGAATGGGGTCCAAGCACGGCTGAAACAAACCTCTGAATCAAGAAAATAATCAAGCTCCACAACCAAAAATCTCCCACTTGGAGATTGATCACAACAACTCCACTGTTGTTGTACCTGTTGGAGTATACTCCACCTTGGACCTGGAAAAATTTTCATTTTCATCTTCACCTTCATGCTTGAAGGCCAACTGAAGCTAAGAAGTAACTCAGTTTCTCCCTGGTTACTCCCTTTGTTAACATGTCTACAGGATTATGGCTAATATGTATCTTTTCTAACTTCAAATTTCCATCTTCCAAGACAAATCCTATGAAATGGTACTTGAGATGTATATTCTTAGTGTTTGAATGGAAGGTTGAGTTCTTTTCAAGATGAATGACACTCTCACTATCATAGTACAACCTACTATTCTCATGCTTCTTCCCAATTCCTCCATAAACCTATGTAACCAAATCATTTCTTTACTAGCCTATGTAGCAACAACATACTTTTATTTTGTCGTTGAAAGTGAAACAACCTTTTGCAGTTACAAAATCCAACTTAATTTTGTTCCACCTACAATAAAAACATACCTTGTGGTGCTCCTCGTGCTATCTTTATCACCTACCATATCTGAATCAACATATCCCTGTAGAACAGTGTCTTAACCTCGAACACATAATTCATGAGCATCAATACCTCTCAAATACCTGAGAATCCACTTTACTTCCTATCAATCTTCTTCACCTAGATTGTTCATATACATGCTCACAACTCCCACTACATGTGCAATATCGGGTCGTGTGCAAACCATCGCATACATCAAGCTACCAACTATTGATGAATAAGGGACCTTGGACATGTATTCTATCTCCTCTTTTGTCTTGGGACATATTTCCTTGGTTAATTTGAAATGGTTGGCCAAAGGTGTACTAACTGGTTTTTCCTTTTGCATTCTAAACCTCATTAAAAATATTTATGTGGTTGGGGTTTTCATGATTGATCGGAATCGCCACAGTTTTGTCAATAGACTGTCGACGTTTCGGATCCAAATCAGGATCCATCTTTAGGACAATGAGCCTGGGTTCAGATGATGAGAAGATTTGGTTTTAAATACTGGAGTTGACGTGAAATCTAGGTGTCAGCTAGGTTGTTTGGTAAATTTCTTTTTTAGTGTGATTAAGTTTTATTAGTGTTTTGTTTCAACTTGCTTTGAGATTATTTTGAATTATTATTAAATCAATGTTTATTAATTTTTGTTTAAAAAAAAAAATTAATAAACATTGATTTAATAATAATTCAAAATAATCTCAAAGCAAATTAAAACAAAAGCCTAATAAAACTTAATCACACTAAAAAAGAAATTTACCAAACAACCTAGCCGACACCTAGATTTCACGTCAACTCCAGTATTTAAAACCAAATCTTCTCATCATCTGAACCCAGGCTCATTGTCCTGAAGATGGATCCTGATTTGGATCCGAAACGTCGACAGTCTATTCTAAACCTCTCCAACACCTTCTCTATGTACTCACATTGAGACAATGTCAATTTACGATTTTTCATGTCTCTTGTTATTCTCATACTAAGGATTTTCTTTGTAGCACCCAAATCCTTCATCACAAATGAATTAGCTAATTTATTCTTGAGCACATTTATATCCTGCATATTAGAATCTGCAACAAGCATGTCATCTACATACAATAGCAAGATAATATAACTTCCATTTTTTAGCCTTTTAAAATAAACATAGTGATCAGAATGAAATCTACAATAACCTTGTTCTATCATAAACCTATCAAACTTCAAATACCAC
>JASDQU010106233.1:67930-84037 GCA_032191745.1 Picea mariana
CTGTTGAGCATTCCAGATCGACATCTTCATTGTAGCAGGTTTCTCTATTTTATGAATAAAGAAGAATTGAGATGTTTTGGAATGTCTATCTTATTGCATATGGTTGAGGTATGTTCCATGGTTATCTCTTTTTGTTATTTTCTGCATACACACATATAAACACACCTAAAAGGTAGATCAGCAAAGTGTTTGACGAAATACCTCACTCAAAAAAAGTTTTAAAAGGACACCAAAACAGTGATGATCCTTGCATAATGGCTTGGGATCATTACATATGCACAGTTATGCAATTTTATTTACACTTTTAAGCAGCATAGACAGTTGCAAGTGTATGAATTTCATACTGTGGGTTATTTCCATGATTATATTTAGTATCAGAAATTTTTGGTGTGTTGTTTTAGCAGTAACGTGACCTAGCTAGGGGATGGGTATGTTACAATATGCTATCAGAGATATTGGTTCAACACTGGACCCATATGGGAAAATAACGAGTGTAAATTTGAGTAAATTCGTTGTTTCATACTATGGTTTGTGTGAATTTGGGGGAAAATCGGCAGAAAGTTAGAGTAAAATCCCCAAATTCATGGTCAAGATTCATGTTTAAATGAATCAGAATAGTTAAGGAGGTTAATGGAACTAGTTTGTAAAACTGCAGAGTCAGATTCGACTTGGAATGGTTGAATTTTACATTTTAATGGTCGTTGCAGATGTTACAAGAAACTTGGTAAATTGACAACCAATATCACGTTTGATTGTGAGATCAACGACCAAGATTAACCTTGATAAATTTAAAATTTTGTAAGGTTTTGGCCATTTAGAAGGTCGAAAAAATATATGGATGAGATTCAATTTTGGCAGTTGGAAGTTGAAGAGATTGGTGACTTAGATTCGTCAAATATTTTGGTTGAAAATTCCTAAGTGTGGAAATTTGACAAGAGAAATCATCGATGACCACTAGTCGGGTCAGCTGAAATAACAAAGAGTTTGGTTTAGCCAAAAGACATATTTAATAGTCGATGGACGATGATTTACGTCAATCAAATCCATTGAAGTATTTTCATTCTCCATTGGAAAATGTCGATTGTCGATGGGTCGATGGTCAAGCGTCAGTCGATTCGACGAAGTTTTTTGAATTAAGCCAGATAAGTCATTGATGGTCGATGGGTTGATGGTTGTGTGTTGGCCAGTTTGGCGAAGATTTGAATTTCAACCAAGCGAATCGGTCGATGGGTTGATGGGTTGATGGGTTTATGGCCGAATGTCAGCTAAATTCGACAAGGTGTTCGAGTCGTTCAAGAGAATCGATCGATGGTCGATGAAGGAAGGAGGGCGATGATGTGTCATTCCATGTCAACATCAATGTGCCATGCCATGTCAGTATCAATGTTTCATGTCACTTCAATTGATTCGACACATAGGGATGGTGTGTCATGCTATGTCAATAATTTCCACATCATCCCAGAAGTGGTCGATGACCGATGATCAGGTCGGCCAAATTGGGGAAGTGTTTTTTACGGTCATCGAGGATCATCGAAGACTAATGGGCTGATGGTGAGGAATCGGTTGAATTGGTGAGGAGTTCAATTATCCAAGGGAACTCATCGATGGTCGATGGCTGATGGTCAAGTCAGTTGGTTCAACGATGTAGTGTGAATCGATTTCCAAAGGAATGGGTTTATGGTCGATGGTCAGGTTGGCAGTTTGGGATAAATGTTGTATGCAAACAAAGTAAAGTGTCAATCAATGATGGTCGATGGATTCCAAATCAATGGCTCATATTCCATGTGATTTGAGATCAACAGTTCATATTTAAAAGGTTGTTAGAACAAAAAAATAGTTCGTTTATGCGAAATTATATGGTTTTTGAAGGCCATTAACTTGCGGGGTGATTTTGAGGCACTAAATGATGTGTTTAGCCAATCAAAACTCACGAGAATAGAGTGTACCAAGGTACACTTTGTCAATGTATCTCAAATAAAATAACTCAAAGAGATCTTTCGAATAAGCTAAACTATTCACAAAATAGGGCTTGTATGGGAAAGTTACAACCAAAATAGTAAGGGTAAAATTTTGACACCTGTTTACCTCCAGAGGGCATAACTCCTATCTCGGAAGTTTGTTTGGGGCACATGAGAAATTGATGGAAATATTACAAACCATAAAACATATCCATGGAGTCGGATTTAAGACATGGGTATGTAAAAATGCGCAAGAAAAGAAATAAGACACATGTAGCATACAAGGATAAATTGGGTAAAACAATCAAAACTTTTTTGAACCATAACTTTCAGCTCAAAGCTCAGATTTGAGAAAATGAATGGTCATTGGAAAGGTATTGAGGAGTAGAAGGCATCTGTCAACCCATAATTTTGAATCAAGTGTCATATGTTCTCATAAATTGATAAAATACATTGTTATAGGAGCAAATGAGTGGAAATTGTAGCATGTGGATGTTATAATGTTTTTCTCATCACTTAGATTGAGGCATGGTAAATTTGTTCAAAAGTTGTTTCAGAAAGGAATGCATTTATGGAATCATATTTTGGAGTAGTGTATTAATATTTTTCATAATTTAAAATGAAGAATGACCTATAATCTAATTAATAAATATTTTGCAATATGCTTAGTTCTAACAACAATTATTCCATGCACATTCTTGTAGATTTAAAGATAAATACCTTAGTTCCTATATGAGAACTAGAGATATTTATGATTCACAAGGGTATTAAAACCTTGAAGAATAAATCATAGGTATGCATTTCATCATGGGTAATGCTGAGACTGATTCTAATGGGAGAAGAGACAAGCAAGAGCATATAACTATGAGAATCCTGCAAAAAGAAGTGCAGGGTTGTAGTTCCGATAATGAGAGGATCATGAAGGCTCAAGAAGAGATAATTAAAATCTTAAATATTCTACAGAAGGAGGTCAAAAAATATTTAGGCACAAGGAAATAATTTAGTTCCAAGCAAGTGGAAGTATTTAGGTCTCATGATAGGAGGGATGATCATGGAGGATCTAGACAATCAAGGAGTATTAGCAAGAATAAACATAATCATTCCCTAGGGAACTTGACCAAAACAACATATGCATTTTTAAGCTTAGAAAGCATCCAATTATATATCCCATAAATCATCAAAGAAGGAGACATGGGTCAGATATCTTGCAAGGGGAACTGAGGAAAATAAAGACACCATCATTTGATGGATAAAATAAGAAAGGTGAAGATGCAAAAGCATGGTTGTTGGGAATGATGAAATAATTCTAGTTGCATAACTACTCATCAAATGAAGAATCAATAATTGTAGCCTACCACCTTCAAGGAAAGGCATATATGTTGTGGGATCGACAGAAGCAGGTTAAGCACTTTGATGAGAAAATAATTTATTTGAAGCAACTCAAGAAATATTTTTAGAAACAGTACTTGTCATAGAAATATTATGACAAGAACATGCAAGAGTTATTTGAAGTCAATCTTGGGAACATGACCATGGATGAATATGAGAGGAATTTCTCGGAACTTCTAAGGCACGTGAGCTGCATCATAGATGCGAAGGTAAAAATTTAGAGGTTCTTGAGTGGAATGTCATCCTTTTATAAGGATAAAATTTAGTTTGATAAGCCCATGAATTTAGAATAATCCATAATAAAGGCCAGGTATTTGTATGAGCATAATAGAGGAAAGACATATTTCCAAAGGGCCTAGGATGACAATAAGAAAGGAAATATGGATCAAAGGAAGAAATGATTCAAGCCACCTTTCATCAAAAATAGATCTCAATCATATCATCGAGGGAAACCATCTTAATATGATCAGAAAATGACATAGTTCTTGGGAAAGAGGAAAAAAAAACATCCCATAAAGTGTTGGGGATGTCGTGAAGGATATCACATGTATAAATATTATCCTCATTGAGGAGATAAGATGAAGACTTTGCATAAAATAAAGGAAGAGGAGATGGTAGAGGATGTGGGGAAAAGCATGCCAAGGATCTATGTAGACTTGGACAATAGACAATAAGACTATCAATACCACATGATCAAAGTGGAAGGTAAGATTTATAATCATCCCATAGTCATTTTAATTTATTTTGGAGCTAGTCATAGCTATATAGATCCAAAGCTAGTTGAAATATTTAAATTCAAGAAATGTAAGCATGAAAATTCTTGGTTAGTTCATATTGATACTAGAACCAAGATAAGAATTAATGAACTTGTTAAATAATGTATGGTGGTGCATAGTGGGAAGACCCTAGGTTCAACAATAATAAACCAACAAAACCCTTAGACACCGACCCTTTCAGCATCACCTACAAGTAAGTGAAGTTTCACCTGAGACATCTAGAGGGGATGTGGGAACCAAGTTTTTGCAGTGATGAGGGGAATTGAGTTATTCAACATGACCATACTATCCATTGTCCATGCACCTACTATGTGCACAGTTTCCATTACTTAACCTTTAATTATCATGCAATATGCCCCATGTGTGACATTAATCCACTTAACATTCATTATTAACTTAAGTGCACATGATCATAAAAACATATATCAGTGGCATATTCATAATACTAAACATTCACCATCATTGCACAATAGCCACAACAAGTAAACAGATCTATGCTAACAATCCATCACATGCGTCAAAAACATAACACACATAAGAAACACATCAAGGCACAATATTTTAACGTGGTTCACCCCAATCTGGGCTATGTACACAAAAAATGGCTTCTTATTCATCCATTCATAATATCCATTACATGCATGTACACTTCTCTCATACAATGATCTTCAGTAAAAACCCAAACCTACCTTCATTGCTCTATGTTGTAGTGCACACATACCTTTATATTAATATTTAACTCAACTCATACTCGACTACTCAACTAAAAAAATCAGCATTATGAACCATTATCCAACTCTTCACTGACCACACACTCTACTGGCTAAGATCTTCTATACCCAAAAACCCATTAAATATTTATAGTATTCTATTAAGACTAAGCCCGTTACAACATGGTTAAAAAGTAGAAAAAATGTCCCAAGACTTCTTGACTAACTCCCATTTCTTGTGCGTTGAATCATGATAATGTGCTATCTATTTTTCGCATGTGATGCTCCTTTTACAAAATGTCGCACAATATGCTTCTATGTGATTCCCAAAAATTATCCAAAATATCCTTCTCCAACAAGCCCCCAACACTCACATGTGGCTCATCCCGAGCCACTTATGTTTGTTTCTTCTCTCCCTTCAATGTGATCTTGGTTTCCAAGAAGTTATGGAATGTTTTCTTAAGAATGGGTGAAGGGTATAGTCGTTATATCCTGATAACAACGCAAGTAGGATAAGAGTTAACAAAGAAAGAAGAACAAGTGAAGGGGATGGTTGCCACTGCCAAGAAAACATTTCAGAACTTCTTGGTGACCAAGATCATGGTGAAGGGAGAATATAAATACACATAAGTGGCTCATCCCAAGCCACTTATGTTTTTTTCTTCTCTCATATGGTTTATTTCAGAGCATAATTTCTTTTTGTTTGCCATTATTGTCATCTTTTCTTCTAGTGGAAAGCTACTCATTGTCTCCTTAAAACTTTGTGCTTCCTCCTACATTTCTTGAATCTTCTTCCCTATTTTTTGTAACTCGACATATTTTTTCAACCGAATTCATAATTTTGTTCTTTCTTCACAAATTTTTGCACACTCTAATTCTAAACTCCTCATATTCTCAATAGTTGTGTTGACCATCTTCTCTCTTTTCTCTCTCTCCTTAGGTGGAGTGCCTAGGATTGCGTGTGCTTCCAATTCTATAATCTTCGAGTTGAAACCTTGAATAAATACTTTGATCTTTGACATTTTCTCTTCTTTTGGAGTATCCACCTCCATTGGTACTTCTATAATTTCCTTGTAAACTTGTTCAAATCACTGTCACATCCTCTCTGCCTTTTGTGTAACCTCATCCCTTTCCATCATTACTCTTGTTAGAAAAACATTATCGCGGAGAAATAAAATAAAAAAAATACGAAAATAAAACAGAGAAGATACACAATACAATATAGACACAAATATACGTGGTTCACCCAGTGTGGGATACATCCACTAGAGAAATTTCCAGGTCCTTCCTCTTTATTATCCAAAAAAATAAAGGGATACAACTTATATCTCAATTGTTGTAACTTCATGGTCTTCCTCTCACAGTATCCTCTCTCATAATACAATAATCACACACATACATAGCCACAATACAATTCCCTCATAAAAGAGGATTTCCTTCTATGGAAAAAATCCCTAAAAATAAATTCTACCATGAGATCTGCGACCTTAGAATGAACGGTCCATATTTACTATGAAATTACAAAATTTTACAAGGAATTTTTTCCCAATATTTTCTTTCAGGGATGTTGCCCCCGAATCCCCCGCCAACATGGGGCTACAAAAATTGTTTTCACCCCGCTGGTGATAGTTGCAGGGGGGGAACCCACACAAACCCCTCGTTATGGAATGGGGTCCAAGCACGGCTGAAACAAACCTCTGAATCAAGAAAATAATCAAGCTCCACAACCAAAAATCTCCCACTTGGAGACTGATCACAACAACTCCACTATTGTTGTACCTGTTGGAGTATACTCCACCTTGGACCTGGAAAATTTTTCATTTTCATCTTCACCTTCATGATTGAAGGCCAACTGAAGCTAAGAAGGAACTCAGTTTCTCCGTGGTTACTCCCTTTGTTAACATGTCTATAGGATTATGGCTAGTATGTATCTTTTCTAACTTCAAATTTCCATCTTCCAAGACAAATCCTATGAAATGGTACTTGAGATGTATATTCTTAGTGTTTGAATGGAAGGTTGAGTTCTTTGCAAGATGAATGACACTCTCACTATCATAGTACAACCTACTATTCTCATGCTTCTTCCCAATTCCTCCATAAGCCTATGTAACCAAATCATTTCTTTACTAGCCTCTGTAGCAACAACATACTTTTATTTTGTCGTTGAAAGTGAAACAACCTTTTGTAGTTTCAAAATCCAACTTAATTTTGTTCCACCTACAATAAAAACATACCTTGTGGTGCTCCTCATGCTATCTTTATCACCTGCCATATCTGAATCAACATATCCCTGTAGAACAGTGTCTTAACCTCGAACACATAATTCATGAGCATCAATACCTCTCAAATACCTGAGAATCCACTTTACTTCTTATCAATCTTCTTCACCTGGATTGTTCATATACATGCTCACAACTCCCACTACATGTGCAATATCGGGTCGTGTGCAAACCATCGCATACATCAAGCTGCCAACTGTTGATGAATAAGGGACCTTGGACATGTATTCTATCTCCTCTTTTGTCTTGGGACATATTTCCTTGGTTAATTTGAAATGGTTGGCCAAAGGTGTACTAACTAGTTTTTCCTTTTGCATTCTAAACCTCATTAAAAATATTTCTGTGGTTGGGGTTTTCATGATTGATCGGAATGGCCACAGTTTTGTCAATAGACCGTCGACGTTTTGGATCCAAATCAGGATCCATCTTCAAGACAATGAGCCTGGGTTTAGATGATGAGAAGATTTGGTTTTAAATACTAGAGTTGACGTGAAATCTAGGTGTCGGCTAGGTTGTTTGGTAAATTTCCTTTTTAGTGTGATTAAGTTTTATTAGGGTTTTGTTTCAACTTTCTTTGAGATTATTTTGAATTATTATTAAATCAATGTTTATTAATTTTTGTTTTAAAACAAAAATTAATAAACATTTATTTAATAATAATTCAAAATAATCTCAAAGAAAATTAAAACAAAACCCTAATAAAACTTAATCACACTAAAAAAGAAATTTACCAAACAACCTAGCCGACACCTAAATTTCACGTCAACTCCAGTATTTAAAACCAAATCTTCTCATCATCTGAACTCAGGCTCATTGTCCTGAAGATGGATCCTGATTTGGATCTGAAACGTCGACAGTCTATTCTTAACCTCTCCAACACCTTCTCTATGTACTCACCTTGAGACAATGTCAATTTATGATTTTTCTTGTCTCTTGTTATTCTCATACTAAGGATTTTCTTTGTAGCACCCAAATCCTTCATCACAAATGAATTAGCTAATTTATTCTTGAGCACATTTATATCCTGCATATTAGAACCTGCAACAAGCATGTCATCTACATACAATAGCAAGATAATATAACTTCCATTTTTTTACCCTTTTAAAATAAACATAGTGATCAGAATGAAATCTACTATAACCTTGTTCTGTCATAAACCTATCAAACTTCAAATACCACTTACTTGGAGCTTTCTTTAGGACATACAATCTCTTCTTTAACCTACATACCAAATTTTCCTTCCCTTTGACCTCATACCCTTGTGGCTACTGCATATAAATCTCTTCCTCCAAATCCCCATGGAGAAAAGTTGTTTTTACATCTAACTTTTAAGATATAAATACTCTACTGCCAAAAGAATTAAAACAGTTGTAATTGAAGTCATCTTAACAATAGGAGAAAATATTTCATCAAAATCTAGACCTTTATTTTTTGCAAACCCTTTTACAACAAGTCTAGACTTGTACTGCTTTTTTCCTCCATCTTCTTCCTTCAATGTGTAAACCCATTTATTTTACAATCCTCTTTTTCCTGCAAGAAATTGAACCAAGTCCCAAGTATGGTTATTTACTAGGGAATCCATTTCCTCTTTCATGCCTTGCTCCCACTTCATTTTAGTGTCTACCTGCATTTCCTCTTCATAACATTCTGGCTCACCATAATCAGTCAACAATAAATAATACAATCAAGAAGAGTATCGTTCAGAGGGTCTA
Source organism: Picea mariana (assembly GCA_032191745.1). Classification (NCBI taxonomy): domain Eukaryota; kingdom Viridiplantae; phylum Streptophyta; class Pinopsida; order Pinales; family Pinaceae; genus Picea; species Picea mariana. The sequence goes on from JASDQU010106233.1 coordinate 76,755, forward strand.
CTTAACTTGGTAGATATTCTAAAATAACTTTTAGGAGTTTGAGGTACTTGCTACTCCTGTTGTTGTACATTTTGATTTTTTGGTACCTTTGGAATTTCTTTTTCATTGATCTCATCAAGCACTGTGTATTATGTTTTTTCTTTTTCTTGTTTCATTCCCTTTGTACATGACCTTCTCGTTGAATATGACATCCCTACTCCTAATTATTTTTTGATTTTCATAATCCCATAAACTATAAACAAAATCATTAACACTGTATCCAATAAAGGTACACTTCTTGGATTTTTCCTCAAGATTTGTTCTATTTTCTTTATCAATATGGACAAATTATTCACAACAAAAAGTCTTCAAAAAATATTAGTTTATCTTTTCAATTGTCCATTCCTCCTCTTGAATTCCACCTGTTGTCTCTCCAAGAGTCACTCCCTGACTGCAAATGTGAGTAAACCCGGTAACATTAAATTTGTATTGAGTGGGTTAAAATTCAGGAGTCAGAACAAAATTGCAAAGAAAGGAAAAGGTAACAGAGGTCGTTGCGGATCATTCCTAGACCGTTGTGCTATGAAGTCATAAGTGTCATGCTCAATGAAGGCATTTAAACTGCCTATGAGAGAAAGGATGTTTAATGGTGAAGGGAATAAATAAAGGTTTAACACAAAGATGAAAATTTACTAAGGAAAGATCCTCTCTACAAAGAAAATAAGATGTGTCAGAATAATAAACAACGAAACATGGGCAAGATGACAATAGATCATATACTGCCTCAGAAATACATAAATAAAAAATGCTACATCCAGAAAAGATTAAAAATAGAAAGTGTATGAGTGATAAACGATGAAACATGGGCAACATGACAACAGATCCTCTACCACCTTAGGGATCCATAAATCAAAGATGTTACATCCAAAAAAGAAGAGAAATAGAATGTGTTTGAGTGATAAATGATGAAACATNCTCTACCGCCTCAGGATTCCATAAATCAAATATGATACATCCATACAAGAAGAAAAAAAGAATTGAAACTTACAACACAGTCTGATAAAAACAACTCAAAGGAATCTTCAATGACATAATATTTTACAATCCATGCCCCTCAGGCTTACAAACTGAAAAATGCATTTCCCTGATCCTAAGACTCTCTTGGTTCTCTAGCCTTTAAAGCCCCTTTTTTCTCTCCCCTCTTTTCATATCATTCATCTAATGTATTTATAGTCAAAACAATAGATATGTCTTGTTTCTTGGGAGCCTCTTCTCTAGTGTCATATGTCTTCTCTTGTTTGTCTTGTTCCTTTTGTCAAAAGGAAACTCTGGTCAGTATGGGCCTACAGAAAAAAAAATGCCCTCTATGGTACTTTGGGTTGACATTCTTCTATCTCCACGGCTAGACACTCCATTATTTATTTTTATGGAGTGATTTGAGGTTTCAACTACTAGTTCTTTATTTCATTAATTGACTTCTCCTAGATATTGGGATGAGGCTCAACGCCTAGGTGGTGGCCATGTGTTTCTCTTGGATTTGACATTGAATAAGCACATGATTACGGGGTCATCAAAGGTGGTTTGGATCCACACCACTTTTGAGCCCGCAATTCACCACCTTCCGCCACATAGCTCTTCCTCTATACCATGGTTTCAATTGCGGGACCGCTCTAAGATTTTAGTGCTCGAGCACTTTTTGACCCTGCAATGAACTGTGGTCATCAATCTTGTCGTAATCCGCGATCTAGAAATGCCATTATTTTCTTTCCATGTGCTTCTCTTGGATTTGAGATCAACGGTCCACAATTACTTCGGGAGATTAGGCTTCGGGCCTTTTCAATGCATAGCTCCTACAATCCTCTAGAGCGTCGTATCTCTGAAGTGAGAGATCTCCTCCACGTGGCCTCTTGATTTGGACGATCGAGATTTACTTCGAGATTTTAGGCTTTGAGCCTCTTCAATGTATAGCTCTTACAATCATTCAGAACGTTGTATCTCTGAAGTGAGAGATCTGCCTCCACGTGTCCTCCTGCTTTGGATGGTCGAGATTCATTTCGGGAGTTCGAGCTTCGGGAGTTTATTTTTCTTGCTCATAAAATCCTCTGAAGTGTCATATTTCTGAAGTGTTAGATCTGTCGACGCGTTTCCTCAGACTTCAAAGGATCATATTTACTTGGGGACTTTGGGACTTCCAGTGATACTACTGCAAGGACCATGGTTCTTGTTGATTTAAGATCAATGTTCCACAATTACTTTGGGAGTTCAGGCTTCGGGCCTTCAGGAGTCCTTTACTCACTTAGCTTCTGCTTGATTCCTCCTAGAGTATGATATTTCCCGACATGTATCCCTTTCTTGAAGATCAATTATCATGAGCGATTGTGGGCTCACAACTTGCATAGACTTTAATTTCCTTCCCGATCCCCACAATGCGAAGATGATCGTTCATAGTGGGGTCGATATGCACAGTTGATCTATTGATCTAGAAATATCAACAATCTTGAGCGATTGCGAGCTCATAACTTGCATATAATTTAATTTCCTTCTCGATCCCCACAATGCGAAGATGCTCATTCGTAGAAGGATCGGTATGCACTGTTGATCTGTTGATCTAGCAATATCAATGATCATGAGAGATTGCAGGCTCACAAATTGCATAAACTTTAATTTTTTTCCTGATCCCCACAATGCCTCCCCACCGTTGATCTCTCTCCAATGAGATCGATGGTTGTGACTTAATCCTTGTGCGATTTGACGGTTGATCTTGCTCTCGTTCAGATCTTACAGCTGAAAATTGAACCCGTGTGTTTTCTTGTATTTCAAAACCGAAATGGACTGCTATGAATGTTTCATTTTGCTCATAGTTTTTCCTTACGCATCCAACATACTAGACCGACCTGACTTTATCAACCAGAAAAGGAAACACTTATAGGAAGGCATGTTGTTAGCTTACTTCTTCTCTATTTTATCTAAGTTTATTGACCCAGGGTTCATGTTTGTTCGGGTTTCCAACAAAGCCTCTAAAACTATCGGCCCTCCTAGTAAACCATAAGGCAACACAACACACAAAATGTGTTGTGCAGTATCACCCGAGATATATTTAATGGGTGGTTGTAAGACTCATGTGTTTACAGCCTAGAATTGAGTGTGAGATATGAGAACTGTATATTGAACCATTATTATACCTTGTAACCACAATATAACGTCATTTGCGAATAAGAAGGAACTATAGTAACTCATTCATTGAGAATAATAATTACTATTGAAGACAACAAAGACATGCATCCATTCATCACATAACACAGATGTTACCGTGGTTCACCCCCTCCTGAGCTATGTCCACAAAGATTTGTCTCTCATCTCTTTTATTATAGTTGATTTGTTACTACAACACCGTGAGCTTACAATTCTCCCAGTTGGGTAAGATCTATATGAGGTGGACTAGATCACACCAGGATCCTCAAAGTGTGATATAACCCTATATATCTACCCTCCTCAATTCGCTCTAGCTAAAAAACTTACAAAATTAGGTCATATAACAAAATATCCCATATCGGCTCGCTACAATATTTCTCTCTAAAATGACGACTAGTCTCTTTTTTCAACAAAAACCCAACGATACCTAAGTATATAGCTAAACCCCTTATGATACCTAAGTATATATATTTATACATTTCTGGCTCTTCGTCCTTTACAATATATTACCAAAATCCTAACCCTACCTTAGTTAGGTCTTCCATGAATGCGCCTGTGTTGTTTTTTCTTCCAGCTGTCATTTTCCTCATGCATGTTTTCTTTCCCAAAATCGCCTTGATATTCCTTTTTGGCATGCCTCCAACAGGCCCCCAACACTAACATGTGGCTCATCCCAATCCACCTAACATAATTCTTCGATCTCCCTAGTGACTGCCTGGAACTTCTCTTTGAGATTTGTTGCCTGTGTTTGTGCCTGCGCGGTCTTTTCCATGATTGTGTCCACTATCTAGACTACAATTTCATCACTAATCCATTTCGTTCACTCTTCTCGGCTCTGTGTTATCTATGTCTTGGCTTCCTCTACCTGTGTCGGGACTTCTACAACCCACTCTTAAAATGGTTCCATTTGAGCCTGACGCTCCTTCTTCTATGTATGCACAATGGTGAGTTCTTCCTACAGCTTCTTCATGTCCTGCACCCCTTTGATGCGCTTTGTGATGGACATTGTCCTCTGCCTCTGCTTGAGGTCCTGTATAGATGTGCTCAACCTTTCTTCTCACTTGTCCCACTTCTAGACTTTATGATCCTCCTCTATCTTTTTCCAAAGTTGTGATACATTCTCAAACCACTCAGTTGTTGTGCTAACTTATCTCTCTATCTCCTATAGCTTCTCTACTGCTTCTTGCTTCCTTTTCTCCTTCACTGTTGGAGGAGTAGTGGGTGTGAGTTGTTCACGGAGATTCTCAATCTCCTTCTAGTATTGATCAATTTCCTGTGAAATATGATCCATCTGTTCTACTGCCATGATTTCATCCCCTTGCGCAGCCTTTGGAATATTCTCGAGAGTTCCTGCCACTTTCTGCTCCAATCCTTTCATGCGCTCCTTTTCCTCTTGGGTATCGAACTTAGCATGCTCATAGACTATTTCCAACACATCCTGCTTCTCTGTTGCCTGTTGCAATTCCACTAAGTCTTTGTGTGTGCGAGACTATACCTCGTGGTTTATGCTAACCTGCAACTTATGTAGTGCCCTGGATAGCATCTACGTCAACACCAGTTGGATTTGAGCTAAGAATTTTAGGGGTGTCTTCCCCACGATATCGTCCATACGCATCATATCAGGTTTGATGTGGAATGTTGTGTTTGGTTGCAGTATTGTATGGACTGGATCTCATTCTCATTCTTCCAAACTTTCCTCTATATGCGGTGTTGATGGCTCTTTTCCCATGCTGCTACCTACTATGTGTACTTCCTCAATTAGTTTGAGGAGTTTTCACATGTCTACCAGCTCCTCCTGAATCCAATCCCTGTGATGTGCAACATTGTCAAAATCCTCAGCTATACAATCCTGGACCATTTAGGATATCATTTCTCTTTCATCGTCTGTGATCGTATACTCTGGTGGTGTTCTTTGTGCTTTCATATTCTCGCGCGCTCCTCTTGTATGCATGGTTGGCCTCTTATTGTCGCCTGGTACCTGTGGATTGGGACTTGGCATAGTCCCTTGTGCGGCCTCATCCTATTTTTTCTACACTTGAGTCGACTGTGTAGTGTTCTTTTTCCCCTTTGGGGTCCCTGTATTAGCTTCCCCTTCGTAGGTATCCTTTGTCTTTGTCTAGACCGTCCTTTGTTTCTTGGGAACTAGGACTTCTTGAGTCTGTGTTTATTTTTATCCAGCCTCCTCTTCTGCTATCTTTCCCAACAAGTCTTGGGTAAGGACTGGAATCTTCCATTCGTCTTCCCAATCTTTGATCACCATGTCAATGTCGCCCTCTATGATATAGTAGTGAATATGTAGCCACTTCTTATCGGGGTCCTTACACACCCATATCCACATTGAATGTCGTGTGGCCTTGAATTTGGTGATGTCTCGATACCGCGCAAAATCCTCTGGTGTGATCCTCCACATGTTGATGATGGCCTCCTGCAAATCGCGTAGGTATCCTTCAAATATGGACCCGTTCATCCTTTTGTGCCTAGCATTTGACGTTGCTTTCAACTATAAGTATATTTCTCCCTGGTTTGGTTTGGGTCTTGTAAGGAAAGTTACATATATTGGTTCCCTCTATCCCATAAAGGCTATTAACATGATTAGCCATGAATAGTGAAACTTTGTCCCTAGATCCTATGCATCCTTATAGTCATCCAGAAAAAATTTCAAGAGATAGGGTGCCTAGCTCGTTGTGGTGCCCTCGATGTATTGAGTTGTAACTGCGACAACCCCAGCCATAACTTCCTCTCTGCATCATTTTCTTAGCAACTTACAAGCTAAGATCTTTACGCCCATTTGTGTTCTGACATCATTGATTCTATTTCTAATGATCCCTCGTGTCCCCCTGTCAGTACCATACTTCTTCTTCATCTCTTCTACTAGTTCTTTATCCCTGGCCTTGTCATCTAGAAACTGTGCAGGATCCATGCCCCGGGATGGAAACACTGTTATGTTCACAATAAGATTTGCGTCTATAGAGATGATCTTGTCCAACCATATGTCCCTGCCATGTGTGACTGCTAAGAAATTTTTTACGCACTCACTTGCATGCTGACCTCTGCCAAAATGTGGTAGATCCAATAGACCTAAAATCGCTATTTTCTCCAATCATGTTGCCCATTAGAGTGGATGATCCATCAATTCCCCAACCGGATTTACACCCATAGACTCTAAGTATACTCTCTTTGCAAATTCTGGAAACTTGTCTGGGTCTACTACATAGTGGTCTGAGTATTTGAGCTTGTCAATCTACCCTAGCAAGCATGCTTCCACTCGTACCCCATATTGTATACGCGGTAGAATGATTGTTGCGACATGTTGCTTGTGAGGTGAACTAGGTATCTGCTACTTGTATTTCTTTGATGGTGGATGGCTCGAAGTTCCAGCGACCTTCGTTAGTACCTCGAAATGCCATTCTGGCCAACCTGTGACATCCTCTACTATTCTTTCCAGTGGGAGGTCAGAGATAGTTGTTTGAGATTCATTTGGTTTGACTACTGTTTCCAGATTTGTCGTCATTCCATTGACTCTCGAAGCTTCTCCAATGTTCTCTAGTTGCACCTCCTTCAGGGTTTTTGCATCCTAGTTCTGTTGCTCCTGTACCTCTGTTGTTCTATATATGCTCATTCCTTCTAGTGATGGTTGTTGGTTTTCTTCCACTACAGATGTGGGGTTTACCGGTGTTGTGTCTAGGGATGGGATTTTGTCAACATTGACGACCACCGACAGTTGTTTTTCACCTTCTTCCAACTGTACTCGTGACCTGGTTTTAACTCTAGTTTATCTGGCACTCTAGCTTGCTTTGGCTTGCTTTGGTGGTGCCATGGTGGTGAATGTCTAATGTTTGGTAAATTTGAATGGTCTTTGTGAACTCTGTGAACTCCGCTTTGTGCTCCTTATCCTCTATTGCTCTATGTATGTTCTCTTTTCGCAAATAAAGTCTTTTTTCCCACATCTAGGTGTTGTATGGGCATCCCATGAAGATTTTCAAGGACGCTTACTTAATTGTGGTTTCAATGTACTTCCAATTCTTTTATACTTTCCATTACTCTACCTTGGCATCTCCAATTGGCACGATTAATGTGGCGTCCCATTGGTCCTTTTCGTCCTTTAATCTCCC
>JASDQU010106233.1:84057-95692 GCA_032191745.1 Picea mariana
AACAAGTCTAGACTTGTACTGCTTTTTTCCTCCATATTCTTCCTTCAATGTGTAACCCATTTATTTTACAATTCTCTTTTTCCTGCAGGAAACTGAACCAAGTCCCAAGTCTGGTTATTTACTAGGGAATCCATTTCCTCTTTCATGCCTTGCTCCCACTTCATTTTAGTGTCTACCTGCATTTCCTCTTCATAACATTCTGGCTCACCATAATCAGTCAACAATAAATAATACAATGAAGGAGAGTATCGTTCAAAGGGTCTACTTAACTTGGTATATATTCTAAAATAACTTTTAGGAGTTTGAGGTACTTGCTACTCCTGTTGTTGTACATTTTGATTTTCTGGTACCTTTGGAATTTCTTTTTCAGTGATCTCATCAAGCACTGTGTATTCTGTTTTTTCTTTTTCTTCTTTCATTCCCTGCAACTGATCTTTGTACATGACCTTCTCGTTGAATATGACATCTCTACTCCTAATGATTTTTTGATTTTCATAATCCCATAAACTGTAACCAAAATCATTAACACTGTATCCAATAAAGGTACACTTCTTGGATTTTTCCTCAAGATTTGTTCTATTTTCTTTATCAATATGGACAAATTATTCACAACAAAAAGTCTTCAAAAAATATTAGTTTATCTTTTCAATTGTCCATTCCTCCTCTTGAATTCCACCTATTGTCTCTCCAAGAGTCACTCCCTGACTGCAAATGTGAGTAAACCCAGTAACATTAAATTTGTATTGAGTGGGTTAAAATTCAGGAGTCAGAACAAAACTGCAAAGAAAGGAAAGGGTAACAGAGGTCATTGCAGATCATTCCTAGACCGTTGGACTATGAAGTCATAAGTGCCATGCTCAATGAAGGCATTTAAACTGCCTATGAGAGAAAGGATGTTTAATGGTGAAGGGAATAAATAAAGGTTTAACACAAAGACGAAAATTTACTAAGGAAAGATCCTCTCTACAAAGAAAATAAGATGTGTCAGAATAATAAACAACGAAACATGGGCAAGATGACAATAGATCCTATACTGCCTCAGAAATACATAAATAAAAAATGCTACATCCAGAAAAGATTAAAAATAGAAAGTGTATGAGTGATAAACGATGAAACATGGGCAACATGACAACAGATCCTCTACCGCCTCAGGGATCCATAAATCAAAGATGTTACATCCAAAAAAGAAGAGAAATAGAATGTGTCTGAGTGATAAACAATGAAACATGGGAAATATGATGGAAGATCCTCTACTGCCTCAGGAATCCATAAACCAAAGATGATACATCCATACAAGAAGAAAAAAAGAATTGAAACTTACAATATAGTCTGATAAAAACAACTCAAAGGAATCTTCAATGACATAATATTTTACAATCCATGCCCCTCAGGCTTACAAACTGAAAAATGCATTTCCCTGATCCTAAAACTCTCTTGGTTCTCTAGCCTTTGAACCCCCTTTTTTCTCTCCCTTCTTTTCATACCATTCATCTAATGTATTTATAGTCAAAACAATAGACATGTCTTGTTGCTTGGGAGCCTCTTCTCTAGTGTCGTATGTCTTCTCTTGTTTGTCTTGCTCCTTTTGTCAGAATGAAACTCTGGTCAGTATGGGCCTGCAGAAAAAAATGCCCTCTATGGTACTTTGGGTTGACATTCTTCTGTCTCCACGGCCGGACACTCCATTATTTATTTTTATGGAGTGATTTGAGGTTTCAACTACTATTTCTTTATTTCATTAACTGACTTCTCCTAGATATTGGGATGAGGCTCAATGCCTAGGTGGTGGCCACATGTTTCTCTTGGATTTGACGCTGAATAAGCACATGATTATGGGGTCGTCAAAGGTGGTTTGGATCCACACCACTTTTGAGCCCGCAATTCACCACCTTCCGCCACGTAGCTCTTCCTCTATACCATGGTTTCAATTGCAAGACCGCTTTAAGATTTTAGTGCTCGAGCACTTTCTGACCCTACAATGAACTGTGGTCGTCAATCTTGTCATAATCCGTGATCTAGGAATGCCATTATTTTGTTTCCATGTGTTGCTCTTGGATTTGAGATCAATGATCCACAATTACTTCAGGAGATTAGGCTTCGGGCCTTTTCAATGCATAGCTCCTACAACCCTCTGGAGCGTCATATCTCTGAAGTGAGAGATCTCCTCCACGTGGCCTCTTGATTTGGACGATCAAGATTTACTTCGGGAGTTTAGGCTTTGAGCCTCTTCAATGTATAGCTCTTACAATCATTCAGAATGTTGTATCTCTGAAGTGAGAGATCTGCCTCCACGTGTCCTCCTACTTTGGATGGTCGAGATTCATTTCGGGAGTTCGAGCTTTGGGAGTTTATTTTTCTTGCTCACAAAATCCTCTGAAGTGTCATATTTCCGAAGTGTTAGATCTGTCGACGTGTGTCCTCAGACTTCAAAGGATCATATTTACTTGGGGACTTTGGGACTTCCAGTGATACTACTGCAAAGATCCATGGTTCTTGTTGATTTGAGATCAATGTTCCACAATTACTTTGGGAGTTCAGGCTTCGGGCCTTCAGGAGTCCTTTACTCACTTAGCTTCTGCTTGATTCCTCCTGGAGTATGATATTGCCCGACATGTATCCCTTTCTTGAAGATCAATTATCATGAGCGATTGCGGGCTCACAACTTGCATAGACTTTAATTTCCTTCCCAATCCCCGCAATGTGAAGATGCTCGTTCGTAGCAGGATCGATATGCACAGTTGATCTATTGATCTAGAAATATCAACAATCTTGAGCGATTGTGAGCTCATAACTTGCATAGAATTTAATTTCCTTATCGATCCCCGCAATGCGAAGATGCTCATTCGTAGCGGGATAGGTATGCACCGTTGATTTGTTGATCTAGCAATATCAATGATCATGAGAGATTGCAGGCTCACAAATTGCATAAACTTTTATTTTCTTTCTGATCCCCACAATGCCTCCCCACCATTGATCTCTCTCCAATGAGATCGATGGTTGTGACTTAATCCTTGTGCGATTTGACGGTTGATCTTTCTCTTGTTCAGATCTTACAGCTAAAAATTGAACCCACGTGTTTTCTTATATTTCAAAACCGAAATGGACTGCTATGAATGTTTCATTTTGCTCATAGTTTTTCCTTGCGCATCCAACATACTAGACTGGCCTGACTTTATCAACCAGAAAAGGAAACACTTATAGGAAGGCATGTTGTTAGCTTACTTCTTTTCTATTTTATCTGAGTTTATTGACCCAGGGTTCATGTTTGTTCGGGTTTCCAACAAAGCCTCTAAAACTATCGGCCCTCCAGGTAAACCAGAAGGCAACACAACACATAGAATGTGTTGCGCAGTATCACCCGAGATAGATTTAATGGGTGGTTGTAAGACTCATGTGTTTACAGCCTAGAATTGAGTGTGAGATATGAGAACTGTATATTGAACCATTATTATACCTTGTAACCACAATATAACGTCATTTGCGAATAAGAAGGAACTATAGTAACTCATTCATTGAGAATAACAATTACTATTGAAGACAACAAAGACATGCATCCATTCATCACATAACACAGATGTTACTATGGTTCACCCCCTCCTGGGCTATGTCCACAAAGATTTGTCTCTCATCTCTTTTATTATAGTCACTCTGTTACTACAACACTGTGAGCTTACAATTCTTCCAGTTGGGTAAAATCTATATGAGGTGGACTAGATCATACCAGGATCCTCAACCTGTGATATAACCCTAGATATCTACCCTCCTCAGTTCGCTCTAGCTAAAAAACTTACAAAAGTAGGTCATATAACAAAATATCCCATATCGGCTCGCTACAATATTTCTCTCTAAAATAATGACTAGTCTCTTTTTTCAACAAAAACCCAACGATACCTAAGTATATAGCTGAACCCCTTATGATACCTAAGTATATATATTTATACATTTCTGGCTCTTCGTCCTTTACAATACATTACCAAAACCCTAACCCTACCTTAGTTAGGTCTTCCATGCATGCGCCTGTGTTGTTTTTTCTTCCAACTATCATTTTCCTCATGCATGCTTTCTTTCCCAAAATCGCCTTGATATTCCTTTTTGGCATGCCTCCAACAGGCCCCCAACACTAACATGTGGCTCATCCCAATCCACCTAACACAATTCTTCGATCTCCCTGGTGACCACCTGGAACTTCTCTTTGAGATTTGTTGCCTATGTTTGTGCCTGCGCGGTCTTTTCCTTGATTGTGTCCACTATCTAGACTGCAATTTCATCACTAATCCATTTCATTCACTCTTCCCGGCTCTGTGTTATCTATGTCTTGGCTTCCTCTACCTGTGCCAGGACTTCTACAACCCACTCTTAAAATGGTTCCATTTGAGCCTGACGCTCCTTCTTCTATGTATGTACAATGGTGAGTTCTTCCTGCAGCTTCTTCATGTCCTGCGCCCCTTTGACGCACTTTGTGATGGACATTGTCCTCTGCCTCTGCTTGAGGTCCTGTATAGATGCGCTCAACCTTTCTTCTCACTTTTCCCACTTCTAGACTTTATGATCCTCCTCTAGCTTTTTCCAAAGTTGTGTTTCATTCTCCAACAAGTTAGTTGTTGTGCTAACCTATCTCTCTATCTCCTATAGCTTCTCTACTGCTTCTTGCTTCCTTTTCTCCTTCACTATTGGAAGAGTAGTGGGTGTGAGTTGTTCTCGGAGATTCTCAATCTCCTTCTAGTATTGATCAATTTCCTGTGAAATATGATCCATCTGTTCTACTGCCATGATTTCATCCCCCTGCGCAGCCTTTGGAATATTCTCGAAAGTTCCTACCACTTTCTGCTCCAATCCCTTCCTGCGCTCCTTTTCCTCTTGGGTATCGAACTTAGCATGATCATAGACTATTTCCAACACATCCTGCTTCTCTGTTGCCTGTTTCAATTCCACTAAGTCTTTGTGTGCGTGAGACTATACCTCGTGGTTTACACTAACCTGCAACTTATGTAGTGCCCTGGATAGCATCTGTGTCAACACCAGTTGGATTTGAGCTAAGACTTTTAGGGGTGTATTCCCCATGATATCGTCCATACGCAGCATATCGGGTTTGATGTGGAATGTTGTGTTTGGTTGCAGTATTGTATGGACTGGATCTCATTCTCCTTCTTCCAACCTTTCCTCTATATGCAGTGTTGATGGCTCTTTTCCCATGCTGCTACCTGCTATGTGTACTTCCTCAATTAGTTTGAGGAGTTGTCACATGTCTACCAGCTCCTCCTGAATCCAGTACCTGTGATGTGCAGCATTGTCAAAATCCTCAGCTATACAATCCTAGACCATTCAGGCTATCATTTCTCCATCATCGTCTGTGATCGTATAATCTGGTGGTGTTCTTTGTGATTTCATCTTCTCACGCGCTCCTCTTGTATGCATGGTTGGCCTCTTATTGTCGCCTGGTACCTGTGAATTGGGACTTGGCATAGTCCCTTGTGCGGCCTCATCCTATTTTTTCTACACTTGAGTCGGCTGTGTAGTGTTCTTTTTCCCCTTTGGGGTCCCTGTCTTAGCTTCCCCTTCGTAGGTATCCTTTGTCTTTGTCTAGATCGTCCTTTGTTTCTTGGGAACTAGGACTTCTTGAGTCTATGTTTATTTTTATCCAGCCTCCTCTTCTGCTATCTTTCCCGACAAGTCTTGGGTGAGGACTGGAATCTTCCATTCGTCTTCCCAATCTTTGATCACCATGTCAATGTTGCCCTCTATGATATAGTAGTGAATATGTAGCCACTTCTTATTGGAATCCTTGCACGCTCATATCCACATTGCATGTCATGTGGCCTTGAATTTGGTGATGTCCTGATACCGTGCGAACTCCTTTGGTGTGATCCTCCACATGTTGATGATGGCCTCTTGCAAATCGCGTAGGTATCCTTCAAATATGGACCCTTTCATCCTTTTTTGCCTAGCATTCGACGTTGCTTTCAACTATAAGTATATTTCTCCCTGGTTTGGTTTGGGTCTTGTAAGGAAAGTTACATATATCGGTTCCCTTTATCCCATAAAGGCTATTAACATGATTAGCCATGAATAGTGAAACTTTGTCCCTAGATCCTATGCATCCTTATAGTCATCCAGAAAAAATTTCAAGAGATAGGGTGCCCAGCTCGTTGTGGTGCCCTCGGTGTATTGAGTTGCAACTGCGACAACCCCAGCCATAAATTCCTCTCTGCATCATTTTCTTAGCAACTTACAAGCTAAGATCTTTACCCCCATTTGTGTTCTGACACCATTGATTCTATTTCTAATGATCCCTCGCGTCCCCCTGTCAGTACCATACTTCTTCTTCATCTCTTCTACTAGTTCTTTCTCCCTGGCCTTGTCATCCATAAACTGTGCAGGATCCATGTGCCGGGATGAAAACACTGTTATGTTCACAATAAGATCTACGTCTATCGAGACGAGCTTGTCCAACCATATGTCCCTACCATGTGTGACTGCTAAGAAAAATTTTATGCACTCACTTGCGTGTTGACCTCTACCAAAATGTGGTAGATCCAATAGACCTAAAATCACTATTTTCTCCAATCATGTTTCCCATCAGAGTGGCTGATCCATCAATTCCCCAACCAGATTTACACCCATAGACTCTAAGTATACTCTCTTTGCAAATTCTGGAAACTTGTCTGGGTCTACTACATAGTGGTCTGAGTATTTTAGCGTGTTAATCTACCCTAGCAAGCATGCTTCCACTTGTACCCCATATCGTATACGTGGTATAATGATTGTTGCGACATGTTGCTTGTGAGGTGACCTAGGTATCTGCTACTTGTATTTCTTTGATGGTAGATGGCTCGAAGTTCCAACGGCCTTCATTTGTACTTCGAAATGCCATTCTGGCCAACCTGTGACATCCTCTACTATTCCTTCCAGTGGGAGGTCAGAGATAGTTGTTTGAGATTCATTTGGTTCGACTATTGTTTCCAGATTTGTCGTCGTTCCATTGACTCTCGAAGCTTCTCCAATGTTCTCCAGTTGCACCTCCTTCAGGGTTTTTGCATCCTAGTTATGTTGCTCCTGTACCTCTGTTGTTCTATATATGCTCATTCCTTCTAGTGATGGTTGTTGAGTTTCTTCCACTACAGGTGTGGGGTTTACCAGTGTTCTATCTAGGGATGGTATTTTGTCAAAATTGACGACCACCGACAGTTGTTTTTCACCTTCTTCCAACTGTACTCGTGACCTGGTTTTAACTCTAGTTTATCTGGCACTCTATCTTGCTTCAGCTTGCTTTAGTGGTGCCATGGTGGTGAATGTCTAATGTTTGCTAAATTTGAATGGTCTTTGTGAACTCTGTGAACTCCGCTTTGTGCTCCTTATCCTCTATTGCTCTCTATCTGTTCTCTTTTCGCAAATAAAGTCTTTTTCCCCACATCTATGTGTTGTATGGCCATCCCATGAAGATTTTCGAGGACGCTTACTTAATTGTGGGTTCAATGTACTTCCAGTTCTTTCATACTTTCCATTACTCTACCTTGGCATCTCCAATTGGCATAATTAATGTGGCGTCCCATTGGTCCTTTCCGTCCTTTAATCTCCCTAACTTCGTCTTTTTGTACTGATTTTGTCGTCTTTCCATTTCCCGCTTGTTTCCCTTTAGAGTTATACTTTAGTCTTATCCTCATTGAGTCTATGTTCCTAATAATTCGGGCCCTTTCTGTTTCCGGCGCACTGTGCCTCTGTTGGTTCATTTTGATATACTGGGTTTTTTTTTTTTTTCTTTTTACTGTGCAGTGGGTGGTTGATTTTCCTTGTACAGCTTCAATCGAATCTCATTGACCATACCTCTGAGTTATGCACATGATAAGTCTCTCAACTCTATATCTCCTCCATCTGTGACAGATTTTACTTTGTACAGTCCTATCCAGTGCATTCTTAGCTTTCCTGGGTGCTGAAACGATTTGTTGTCATACATCAGAACTAGATCTCCTTCTTTGAAGGTTTTCTTCTTGATGTATTTGTCATGCCAAGATTTGTCTCTTTATTTCTGAACCTATTGGTGGAACCCTGCTAAGATCCAATTTTCCTCCATGGTCATTAACTGATTTAATCACTCATGTACTATGCCTCGTTCTGTCGTCTGTGTGATCGCTACTACGCACAATATTGGTACTAAAAATTCTAATCGAACCACATCTTCTTGGCCATAGACCAGTTTAAATAGTGTGTGCCCTGTCAACTTTTTTCACGTAGTCCTGTAGGCCCATAATACTATTGGTACTTTGAGGTCCCAGTCGTCCCTGTCGACGTTACATATCTTTGTCAATGCATTCTCAAGGATTTTTTTAAATGCTTCCACTATGCCATTTTCCTATGGATGATATGTTGTTCTCTTATGATGATGGAATTCAAACTCTTCAATCATAGCACTGATGGTGTTGTTTATGAAGTGTGTGCCTTGGTCACTCATCAAAACTCTTGGGCATCCAAATCTAGTGACCACTTGTCCAAATAAAAAGTGTGTTGTTGTTTTTGTGCTGCAATCCTTCATCGATGTGGCTTCTGCCCATCTTGTTAGGTACTCCATCGCGGTGCTAATGTACCTAGTTCCTGTTCTTTTTGTTGGTGCGTTGATTGGTCCCAAAAAGTCTATTTCTCACTTATCAAATGCCTTCAATGTTACTTGTGGTCGTAATGGTATGTCTTCCCTTCCATTGGGTCATCGCATCTTTGAGAGTACTCCTTAGAGTCTCTGTGAATCATCGGCCACCAAAGTTCTGCGTGCAATACCTTCTACACGATATATTTTCCTGCATAATTCCCTCCTGCTATTCCCTCATGGGCTTCTACTAAAACTCTTGGTCTTTCATGTTCTAACACATATCTTCACAAGATGTTATCTACACCCATTTTGTTTAAGTGTCCTACGAATAGTTGATAGTCTGCAGCACATACTACTAGGGTTTTCTTCTGCGCGGTGTTATATTCTTGTGGTGCAGTACCTATGCTCAAGTGTTGAATGATATCTGTGAAGTATTCATCAACGATTTGGACTAAGAATAACTGTGCATCTGGGAATTTGTCTTCTAAATTCGTCGGTTCTTCTCCATTTGTGACTCTTGATAGGTGGTCAGATCCTGCATTCAATTTTCCTAGCTTGACTATTACTTCAAATTCAAAATCTTGAAATAGTAGTAATCAGTGACAAATTCGCCCCCCCAACACTAGCTTGTTGACTAGGTATTGCAAGGCTAAGTGATATGTGAACCTTTTAAAGTGTTTCCCCAATAAGTAATGTCTAAATTTTTGCAGTGCATAGATCATAGCTAGGCCTTCCCTTTCTGTAGTGTTATAGTTCTATTCTGATTCTAATAACTTTCTGCTCACAAATGATATCAGGTGATCCAAGTCTCTCGCTCCTGGTAGCACCAAGATAGCTGCAAGTGCTATGGTTGATGCATCTACATGTACGTGGAATTACTTCTCCCATTCTGGAAATACTAATATTGGCGTGGTGACCATCTTTTCCTTAAGGGTATCCAGACCATGTTGACACTCATCATTCCACTGAAGCTTTGTATCCTTTGTTAATAGTTTTTCCATTGTTGCAGTGATCTACACGTACCCTTTAATGAATTTCCTAAAGTATCCTGTGTGTCACAACGTCACTCTTAGCGAATGGACTGTTTTTGGTGGTGGTAAGTTAACAATTACTACAATATTTGTAGGATCTACTAATAAACCTTGTTTGAAGACTATGTGGCCCAATAGTATCCCAACCGGTGTTCTAAATATGCATTTCTTTATGTTCGGTGATATTTGGCACTGCCTGCATCTTTCTAAAATCAGTCGTAAGACTTATACATGGTCTTTCAACAAACTATAGGTTTTCCAATCGTCCAGGTATACCTCTAGGAACTAATGGATGAATTCGTTAAATGCAGCGATGACTACTCTAAAGAATATTGTTGGTGCATTATTAAGTCCAAACAACATGACTGTGTACTAGTAGGACCCCCATTCTGTCATGAACGTGGTCTTGTATCTATCTCCCTATGTTATCTTGATCTGATGGTAGCCTGAGAATCCATCAGTGAATGAGTAAGCTTCATGTCCACCTATGTTCTCTAACACTTCATCCGTGAAAGGTGTAGGGAATGGGTTATGTAGGCATGAATCGTTCAATTTCCTCAAGTCGACGCATATCCTTATTTATCCTTGTTTTTTATCCTGCACTACCATCGGTCTTATCCATTCTGATTCTTCAATCGGTTCTATGATTCTGACTTTGAGCATCCTGTCAATCTCAACTTTGACTTTCTTCTTATATATGGGATTTAGTCTGTATGGTCATTGTCTGATCGATATGGATTTAGGTCTGAGTGGTATCTTCATATCCCCTAGCTCTCTGGATATACCCTTCATCTCTGTAAATGTTGTAGGAAACAAGTCGTTGTATTCGTGCAATAACTCTGTTATGATTTCTACTATTTTTTCATCCCAGTAATCTCCAATGTTGGCCATTTTGAGATTCTCAATCATCCCAATGTTGACTTTCTTTACCTTGATTGGTGCAGTAGTGACTTCTTATTCTATAGGTGGTCCCTCCACTTATCTTTCACCTTCTTCTTCTTCAATTTGAATATCGCATGGATCGTCTTCATCTGGTGCTTCCTCTTGCACATGGTAACATGACAATAGTTCCTTAACTGTCTATTTGTTCCACTGTTGTTCTTCTGTTATGATTTCTAATTCTGGTTCTTTGATGAATATCACACCTCTTATATGTTTCAGAGCTGCATCTATGTTGGGGTTCTCATGTTCGGATGATAAAGTGACTTTAAAATTCTTTTGCAATGTCATCTAGGTTGCAGTTCCTTTGCGCAATTACTGGTTAGTATACCAGTTCACTAGTATTCCCTCTAGGGTATGTATGAAATAATGAGGCCATTCCTCTGGGGGTGTCATTTTCCACAGCGTTATGCACTTCTCCAAGTGTTTTGTTGGTTCCCCCTATCCATCGTACCTTTGTTGCTTGTTGTTTTCTGTTTTGCGTTGAACCTTATGCACAGTAATCGCTTACATTGGTACCAATCTATGATTGTCTCTTTATGTGCGCCCCACCATATTACACGTGTAGCCTTGAGTTCTATATTAAGGCTAACAGTCTCTAATTCTCCAACACTTTGTCTTCATACTGTGATAAGAATATTTCCAAATTGTTTACTCTATGGAAACTGGGTAGTTCCCTGATCATTGTGCCTACCCATCTTATTGCACGGTCTATTCATGCACATATTCTCATGGAAACTTCATGTAGCCTTTGCTGCTAGTTTTCTAAACCAGTGTCCGAGTCTGTCGCACATGAAGTAATGCTTTTCCAACTGAGTATTACGTCTGCAGTTGGGTTTACATAATCCTCATCGCGTGTAGTTGTTATGTACAACTGGTTGATTTCCTCTAAGTCTAAGAAAGTAGGCTATACAAACCTTTCCCCTTCTAAGGGATCTAATGGTGCAATGACCCTGTATTCTCTTGACTCACATGTCATTTTTCTGGTCTTCAAGTTGATTATGGCCTGATTGTCAAATGCCCAATCCAGACCAAGCAACGTTGGGTAAGATGTTGTGTCATCCACTATTTCAATCACTTCAAAGTT
>JASDQU010106233.1:104091-116329 GCA_032191745.1 Picea mariana
CACTATTTCAATCACTTCAAAGTTCACTTTAGTGCGCACTCCATCTAGGTCTACTGTTACTCCTTTTAGTTTAACGATTGGTAAGACTTTGTGTTGGTTTGTTAATTTTAGTTGAACATGTGAGTAACCCAACATGGGCTCTCCGATGAATTGCCATGTATTCTTTGGTAATACATTAACTTCAGATCCTATATCTAGTATGATGTCTCCCATGTTGAATTCTCCAATGTTTTCATTCAGTCTAAACTCCCTACTTGTTCTTCTCCTGGTATGTAGGAGATTGACTATTTTTTGTTCTAGTTTGCCTTCCATCTTTATACTACATTTTTCTAATATGTTTTGCAATATTTCTACATATGATGGATCATTAAACATTTTTACACATGATTGAAAAAAGCCTTTGACTGTACTTATTTGTCCCATGGGTTGCATTTCGTTGGTATGATCCAATAATGGAGGCATATCGTACTCTTTTGCTTCCTTGTTTTTTTGTGCATTTGAATTCGACGCCATGTCTTCTTTCTGAAATTCTTATCTTTCTTTCTTAAATATATCCTTCTCCTTCTGTGCATTAAACGGATTCCTTGGTTTTGCATTCTTCTTCACCCATTGGTTTTGTGTTGGTTCTTGTCAAACTGCATCATTTCCTATTTTCTCTCCTCTGTGGGTAACTATGTTGATGTTTCATCCTTCATCCCTTACTTCGGCTGAAATCCACTGAACATTCTGGTTCTTTTGGTTCCTCTTTTACTGGATATTTACTAATAGTGTTGGACATTCCTCCGTATCATGGTCCGATGCACGACAATACATACAAGTCACTGGTGGAAGCGGACATTCTCTTGCATAATGTCTTGGTTGATGGAAGTTGTGACATACCACCAGTCCTCTGCCTTGTTTGAAACCTCTTCTTTCTCATCCTCCACCTCTATACCCTCCTCAATCTCCTCTCGGCATGTTATACTGAGGCGCCTGATTATATTGCACGATATTGTACTGAGGTTTTGTTGTGTTGTACTATGGTTGCGCATTATTAAATGGTTGTTGTGCAATATTATACTATTGTTGTGCAGTGTTGTATGGAGTTGGAACTTGATTAAACTCTGGTGTGGCTTGCCCAGTCATCATTTCTTCCTGCACTTTATATGCATCCAATGTCCTTTCTCACATCAACTCCATAGTTCTACAATCTTTATCATCATGGCCCACTGACTTGCAAAAGTTGCAATATGAACTCTTTTGGACTATCTGGTATTTCTGCATCATTGTACAGTGATAAGGATCATGACTCGATGTGTTACATATTTTTCACCATAATCCTCCTGGTGGTAATGGATTTGGCATTCCTTCTTCCATATACTGCGTGAATGTTGGACATTCA
This sequence comes from Picea mariana, assembly GCA_032191745.1. Classification (NCBI taxonomy): domain Eukaryota; kingdom Viridiplantae; phylum Streptophyta; class Pinopsida; order Pinales; family Pinaceae; genus Picea; species Picea mariana. The sequence goes on from JASDQU010106233.1 coordinate 105,473, forward strand.
TTCTTGTGGTGTCCTTTCGTCCTGCATGTGGTACACCAAACAGGTTCTTGTTTGTCCTTATTCTTGTTCTGGTTTAGTTGAAATGTTAAGTTTTTCAAATCCTCCTTCAGTTCTTCGATGGATGGATCCATCTGTTGGTACTGGTTTTATTCTAGTTGGAGGGATGCCTGCAGAGCCTCTTCCTGTGTCTGAAACTTCTGTTGTCGCAATGGGTATTTTAAGTTTGGTAGTAGTGAATTGATGAACATGTGCCTATGTTTCATATCATTCATAAGATACTTCAACTTGTGTTTTAAACGCTTGAATCATTGGTCAATCTCTCAAAAAAATTCTACAGGTTTCTGTCTGATTTCTATCATCTCATTCATGTATTGATCTTCTAAGCTCGCCTTCTGGAACGCATTAATCAGTAAATTCTTAATGTCTGTCAGTGTCCTTGTTGTCCCAGGTGCATTTTTTGCATCTAGACTCATGTACCAGTCTAATGTGTGGTATCTTAGTGTAATATATAACTGCGCAAGTTTAGTATCTTCATCAGTGATCTGTTTTTCTTCCCAGATCTTTTCACAAATGAACAAGTGTTTCTCAGGGTCTTATGTTGCTTCTCCTCGAAATTATAGTAAGTTGATGGTGGGATCATGTCCTGCATTTTCGAATGATGAACTACTACCTCTGTGCGGTGTAGATGCCTCACTAGTGTTTCCTGAATTGGCTCCTCCAGTTGTTGTTCCTTGTGTAGATGTACTTCATGTTGTCTAACTTGTTCTGAACTTCGATTGTATAAACAGTGTTGTTCTCTTTGGTGTATTACTCACACATGGGTTTATGGGTTCCACAGTGACATTAATATGGATAGGATTAATGTCTTCTCTTCTCGCTCTTGTACCTCTCATCTTCCTCTGATATGTTGCATGTAGGATTTCCTCAATCTTCTCCACAGCCCGGAGATCCTCTACCTCTTCCTCATCACTTGCCAAGCCTTCCCTCATGGCTAAGGCTCTCTTATTGGTATTCACCTTGTATTGGTAGGGTACTCTGCTACACATGTTTCCAGCTATCACCATGATCTGCTTGATCTAGTCATCATCCATCATAATCAGGCCCAAGGGTTCCTCCTTCTTTCCCTTATCCTTTCCTCCTTCCATTTATCCTCTTTCTATCAATGCTTTCCCCCTTCCCCCATGCACATAGGGAAGTTTAGTTCTTTGACTCCATTGTCATTACACCTTTATTGTATAGCAATATCTTAATAGACGTATAGAGATATTTAATGTACCTTCCTCGAGGTCTGCGTAAAAAATCTTGCTCCGCTGCGTTATACGACTTCACTGTGTCGACTGTAAACTCGGTTATAAAACCTTCCACAATACTGTCAAGCCAAAAATATACTGTGTAGGTGAATTTTTTGTTCACCTGTTGTAACTGCTCAATCTGTACTGGGGTCCACTCGAGCTGTCGAATCCGGTTTGTTGCATGGTTATCCTTCAACCTTAGTATCCACTCCTACAATAAGTGTGGAAAATCATAGAAAATGATTTTGCATAAATCAGTAAACACGTATTTCTCAAGATATTTGCGGGGTGTTACTCTAGGGTTTCTATTATCTTTCTGTTCAAACTCCAGCTCTTTGGTTCTTCACCAAGTTTTGATCTCTTCTTTTGTGGGATTCCATGGTCTCAACATCCCCTTCTAATGGCTCATTACTTTCTTCTTTTCTTTACTCTTCTCTTGTTCAACCTATCTCATTTACTCAATCCTCTCATGCTCCTACCAATGGAAACAAAACCATTTGTTGGCTTACTTCTTCTCTATTCTATCTGATTTTATTGACCCGGGGTTCATGTCTGTTCGGGTTTCCAACAAAGCCTCTAAAACTATCAGCCCTCCTGGTAAACCAGAAGGCAACACAACACACATAATGCATTGCATTGTCTCACCCGAAATAGCTTTAATGGGTGGATGTAAGACTTGTGTGTTTACATCCTAGGATTGAATGCGAGATATTAGAACTGTATATTGAACCATTATTATACCTTGTAACCACAATATAACATCATTTGTGAATAAGCAGGAACTATAGTAACTCATTCATTGAGCATAAAAATAACTACTGAAGACAACAAAGATATGCATGCATTCATCACATAACAAAGATGTTACCATGGTTCACCCCCTCCTGGGATATGTCCACAAAGATTTAGCTCTCATCTCTTTTATTATAGTTGCTCTGTTACTACAACGTTGCGTGCTTACAATTCTCCCAGTTGGGTAAGATCTATATGAGGCAGACTAGATCGCACCAGGCTCCTCAACCTGCAATCTAACCCTCAATATCTACCCTCCTCAGTCCACTCTATCTCAACAACTTACGAAAGTAGGTCATACAAAAAAATATCCCATATCATCTCGCTACAATATTTCTCTCTAGAATAACGACTAGTCTCATTTTTCAACAAAAACCCAACAATACCTAAGTATATATTTGAACCCCTTATGATACCTAAGTGTCTATATTTATACATTTATGGATCTTCAACCTTTACAATAAATTACCAATAACCTAACCCTATCGTCGTTAGGTCTTCCATTCATGCACATGTGTTGTTCTTCCTTCTAGCTATCGCTTTCCTTGTGCATGCTTTCTTTCCCAAAATCGTCATGTTTTTCCACTTTGGCCTACCTCCAACACATGAAAAAAAGAGAGAGACTCGGAAGAGGTGTAGACCTAATTCTTAACAATAACTGCATATGACCTATGACAATGTTATGAACATAAATATACATAAAAATATATATATTAATAACATAATAATTAAATGATAATTAATAAATAATAATTATTAATAATTAAAGGATATGTCTCAAAGGACATGACTATTGGTTAAGGGCACCTTTGTGTGGGTATATAAACAAGCCCTCATTTCTCATTGAAATCATCTCATCTTATCTATTCATATTTTATACATTTATACATTATTCCTACATGGATTATCATGTTATATTCCAAGTATTTTGGATAATTCTTGTGTGAGCGAACTTTGTTTGTCTCATTTGGTATCGGAGCTTTGTTTTTTATCCTAGCCTTTAGCTATCGAACTTTTGGTCAATAATTATCACCTTGACAACATCACTGCAGGCCCTTGGTGTTGGCCCTCGGCCAAGTTTCGAAGAAACCTTGGTCAAGTTTGGACCACTTTTGTACTTCGACAGGTTGGTCGAAGATGGAGCTCCCAGGCAAAGCTGAGATCGCGGATATCACTTATTTTGTGGGCTATGTGGACCCAACAAGGGGTTCCTTAGGGTTTTTGTAATGGGTTATGGGATGTCGAACCATGGGTTTACCTATGATTAGGCATTTTTGTAAAATTATAAATAAGTAAGAATGTAATGTAGAAAGGGAAGAAGAGAATAGTGGAAAAAGAGGCTAAGTGCAAGAAGTTTCGAGTTCCTTTGTGCAACAGAATGCGTATGTAAGGCTTTTTGCTCAAAAGAGAAGTTGGTTATGTGCCTTCACCTAGTTTTGGGAAGGAGGATCTAGTGTGCAGTGTGCATATCTCATGTCTAGTGCGAAGCTTGGCTCTGTGTCTTAGTGCACAGGAGCGGATGAATGTAAGAGATTGAATAATAATAAATAAGATGAAGCAGTTGGTGGATGTATCCCCACACTAGGGTGAACCATGTATATCCTGTGTCTTTTGTTTTCTTTGTTCTTTTTTGGTTATGTTATGAATCTACTTAGTGCTTTTATTAATATGTATGTTAGATAGACCTGTTGATGCTCAATTCTTTAGTTGTGTTAAGGATGAACGAATGTTAGATATAACTCAGTACTATATGCTAAATGATTGAAGTGTTTAATCTTTATTTTTACTGCACGGATCTATCTTAGGGTTTTCTCTGTGATTTTAATGAAGCTAATGAACTAATGCATATCACCTTATAAGTGTTGCTAGAATACTCTGTAAAGTGTTATTATCACAGATCTGTGTCCTAGCTTGGTTACAGACACCTGATTCTTGTAACCCCCCTTGCTTCTACCTTAGGTGGGACTTTGCCTACTTCGAAGGTGTTGCCGAAAGGGTCGATAGTTAGGTTTTTGTTGGTGCACTTTTAGAGTTGAACCCTAGGTCTTCCCCTATGCCAACAAATGGTTTTGTTGTCGTGACTGAAATTGTTATTGTTGGGAACTGAAGAGAAGCTCTATGCGCAAATCTGTTGTTGTAGTGCGAATTATTCTACTTGACTTGTGAAGCTCTGTGCTAAGAAAGAAACCCGATCTGAAGAAAATAGGTAAGATCTTAAAAGAAGTAAATCTTTGTGCTTTGATAAGAGTAAGATAAGTGAAAATTTTGTTTCGAAAGCATGAATTTAGGTATGTTTAATATATTTTGTCCTAGTTTGAAATCTAGGGCGCATTTGGAATAAAGAGTTGATATAAGTAAATATAATAGAAATGAAGAAAGATATGTTATTCCTATGCATAGAAAGAATTTTTTGACTAATAAGTGGATGCAGGAACCTAGAAATATTTTTTGCAGATTGCAAATCCAACACTGTGATCCATACAGAAGAGGTTGGGGAACATATAAAAGAAAAAAAGGATTGACACTATGTTATAACTGTAGAAGACCGGGACATCTTTCTAAGGAATGCCCTGGTACAGGTCCTATTTGTCTTTGTTGTAAATTTGTTGGTCATGAGGTTGAGGATTTTCCAAGGATGATTGCTAAAGTTGAAAGGATGAACGTGAGACAAGAAATCTATGAATAAAGTCAAGAGACTAAGAGCATGTTAGAGAATCATAAAGAGAAAGAATCATAGAAAGCTCAGACTATGTTATCACAATTGAAAGAAACAATGAATGATCACAAAGATGTCAGTTTACCAGAGATCTTGAAAGTAAAACAACATATAAGTACAAGAATAGAAGACTTCGACATAGATTGTGTCTTAGATGAAGAAACACAAGTGAATATTATGATAGAAGGAACTTCGGAAATTTTGGGAAAGCCTACTATGGTACCTTCATTGGGAAGGATAGGCTTGTTTAAAGGTAAGATGATAACCCTATGTGGAAGAGTTATTAATGTACCTATTATTATCCATGGAACATCGAATGAAGAGGAATTTGAAGTCATTAATTTTGTTGAGAACAATGCCCCTTTCCCACTTATGTTAGGAAATACTTAGATTGAGAAGGATCAAATCAAAAGGAAAGTAGAGGAAGAAGCTATAGAAAAGAAAAGGAAAGAACTAAGAGATTTGATAGCTAGAAAAATAGACCGACTAATAAAGAAGAATACCCACCCTGGAATTAATAAGATAATGGGTATTAACTTTGAACCCTTTGAGAACACATCAGCAATGCAAATTCACCATGCTAGGAGAAGATAAGAATAAGAATGAAAAGAGGATTCTAGAAACTGTTAGAGAGACTTAGATTATAGGGAAGAAGGCGAGGAAGACCAATAAAAGGAAATCCAAGTTAGAAAATTTGCAGGAAGCTACAAAGAATAGTTGGAAGAATTCACAGACTGGAACCTCGCAAGAGGTAGGTTTGTAGTATTTGAACCTCGCCACAACAGCAGGACCGCACAGAATGGGACTTCGCCCTGGAAACACTATATGACTATTGGAGGCGCCCTGTGCATTAGAATGATTCTATAGAATGTCTAGGAAACACATTTATGGGTGGATGGACCACTTTTGGGACATTGAGACCGCACCAAAATCAACAGATTAGCATTGATGGAAGCATTCCTACTCATTGGAAGAATCTGTTACGGTGCCTTGCTTATTTAACCCATTGGACACTGCGACGGGACCACTTTTTACCACCCGTGACTAACTGAGCCAACAAAGAATTGATTGTGTGTCGAGCTGTGTTATCAAAAACTAGACGTCATTGTCCGTTTGTCTACTTATTCGTTCGCCTACCCCGACCTGCCTGTTTAACAGTGAGAATGTCGGGAGAACCCACTGAGTTAGAGAAGTCCATCAAGGAGGTTATTAAGAATTTAATTGATGATAGAGCTATGTCTAAAGGAGTACAGGCATCATCGACCAGGGTATTGTAGGCTTCCCCTTTGACTGGACATCGTTCTAGCCATGTTAACCCCACGACCGAGCAATGAAGTAAGCATCGCAGCGATCTGGCTAATGTGAAGTAGATCCCATCGATATTACCAGACTATACCCCACCTTTGGTTGGAACAGTTAACCGTGACAGCATCCCATGAGACTATGAGTACACCCTAATCACCGCGTACATCCCAAAAGTAATACGCATATTTGGGAGTTAGTTAGGACAGATCCCACTGCTGAAGAATAGAGACTTTAATCTCAGCCACAGAAACAACTTTTCTATGCTCGCACCACATCTATACTTGACAAAGACAATTGGGAAGAAGCCTCGCATGGTCTCCCATCCATGGATTAAGGAGCTCGCGGAATCCACTGTGATAAATGTGATGAAGATTCCCCATTTTGGCCGTCACTAGTAGGTTAATGCTTGTGTTAAGCTCCTCTTTTCGTGCTACCATGGTAGATACATGTGGATTGACCAGTGGATTACTTTGGATCTGACATTGATCCACTTGATTATAGGATTAAGCATGAAGGGACCTGAACCTCTGCAGTTTTATCCAGGGAAGGCCTCAGATCGATCCCTAGCACAATGCATCAAGGAGGCTTACGATGAGTTCAAAAAGGAAAACTAAGGCTACAAGGTAGCCTCTATCCAGAATGGCACAGTGTGCCTCACTTTTCAACTCATAGTTGGAAAGCTTGTAAGAAATAACCACCCCACACAGGTCACCGGGTTCGTAGTGGAGCTTGGAGGAAAATGTGTGGAGGGCATGCAGATGAATTGGGTGAGTTACCTCATCAATGAACTCGATAAGGACTTTCGCGAAGCTCAGGATCAGAGATACGAATTCCACTTTAGCTGTTTGATCATGCAGATTGCATTTTTCGCTTGGAAAATGCCTAAAGGAGACACAATTCCATAGATTGAACCATCAAAGTCGTTGGCCGCTAGGTTTTCTACCTTGTGGTACACCAACAACATGTCGAAGAAATGGCAGTTGAACGTTGTGTTCCATGTGGATTATCAGCAACTGAAGGTTAACATTGAAGCATTTTCATGCATGACACTGTGCACCTTGCACCAGTACAGACCGATAACCAAGTTCTGTGTAGATCAACATTTTATTTATATCACTGGGTGCAGACATGAGAGCAAGGAAGAGTTACAATCATATTACAAGTTGAAATACGAAGACATGGAGTAGATCATGAAGGAGTGGTCGGAGGAGTTCCTTGTACATGTTATTGATACATAACTCTTTGACACTGACATCATAGGAATCCCCCTAGTCACTTGGATCAAGCATGTCAAACAGTCCAGTGGGACAAAGAAGAAGAAGAAAAACCAGGAAGTTCAGAATATAGATACTGATGAGGAGGACAACGCCTTTGAAGAAAATGGATCCAGCTCGCTAGGAGGAGGAGACGAAGAAAATGAACAAGGAGGAGGGGATGAAGGATAAAATCAAGGAGAAGGAAAAGCTACACTACCGAAAGATCCCCCTACTAAAACAGTAACACCGCAGAAGAGGAAGGTTTCTCTGCAGAAACCTTCAGCAAGAAAGAAGATGCGTGATAGCAAGCCCCAGTTAGAGGCCACGCTCATGGAGGATGACATCAACTTGGTCCCTGGAGCCATGGAGGATGCTTCTGAGGACATCTTGCAGAGATATGAAGCGAAGCAGGAGGATATGTATGAAAGGGTCGAGAAGGAACTAAAGGAAATACAACAATCTATTCAATTGATCTGCACAGTAGCCATTGCGCCTTCTTTGTCACAGATTGCAGAATTGGGGGATGAACTATCCCAATTAAGAAGACTTGTAGATGCGACATAGGATTGACTTCAGAAATTCCAAGAAGAGAAGGAGAAGGCTACAGAAGCCTTGAAACAAGAGAAAGATGAAGTCTTATAACAATTACGAGTAGCACGGTACTGTGTAACCACCTATGAAAATGAGAAAGAAGAGTTTTGGGCGATGCTTCAGGAGGACAAAGCGAAGCTACAGAGAGAAAATGAGCAGTTGCTTGCAGAACGAGCTACGGTCAAAGAAGCACTGAATAAAGTATGTCGCTTTGTGCCAGGGTTGGCACATAAGGAACAAGAGTCAGTTGAGCTTCAAGTGGCGAAGCTCACTGAGACCATCCATCAGCTTCAAGTGAGGATAATGGAGTTGGAGATCCAAGCAGTATTGAGCACCCTGTAAGAGGTGCGTGACCCAAGGGAGGAAGCCTCTACGTACACAGTAGTAAGAATAATGGCCCTTGCCTCAGAGTGAAAACAGTTGAGCGATAAAATCACTCATATATATGAACTCCTCGCAGAAGATCCAGAGCTAAGGAAATTGGAAGCACATTTACAAGAGGCACAGCAGCAGGCCTTTTCCATGCAGTCATATATGAAGCTTCTCACCACAACTGAAATAATGAAGAGGTCCCAGGAATAGCACGTGGTACAACAACATATTACTACCATCCAGGGAAAGGTAATGGAAGTCGTGCAAAAACTACAACCTGTTCAGGATGAATCCTACAAGGTGTTTGAATAAATTGAAGGACAAGGCTTGCAATTAGACCAAGTGGTTGCTACAGTAGAACAACGCCTGGAAGGGCCTGTTACAGAGAAAATGATCCAAGACCTCGCTGAGAAGGAAGCTCAGGTGAAGCAACGAGTCGAGGCAACTCAAGTGAAGATCAAGGCCTTTGAGGTGGCATTGACCAAACCTAAGTGACTCGGGATGAGTCACAGGTGAGTATTGGGGGCTTGTTGGCCCTCGACCAAGTTTCAAGGAAACCTTGGTTAGGTTTGAACCAATTTTGGACTTTGACAGGCTGGTTGAAGATGGAGCATGCAAGCGGAGCTGAGATCGTTGATCTCACTTATTTTTCGAGCTATGTGGACCCAGCGAGGGGTTCCTTAGGGTTTTTGTAATGGGTTATGGCATGTCGGCCCATGGGTTTACCCATGATTAGGCCTTATTGTAAAAGTATAAATAAGTAAGAATGTAATGTAGAAAGGGAAGAAGAGAATAGTGGAAAAAGAGGCTAAGTGAAAGAAGTTATGAGTTTCTTTGTGCAAAGAATGTGTATGTAAGGCTCTGTGCTCAAAAGAGAAGTTGTCTCTATGCCTTGACCTAGTTTTGGGAAGGAGAATCTGGTGTGTAGTGCGCAGATCTCCTATCTAGTGTGAATATTGGCTCTGTGTCTTAGTGCACAGGAGCCAAGATGGAGCATGCAAGCGAAGCTGAGATCGCGGATCTCACTTATTTTGCGAGCTATGTGGAGCCAGCAAGGAGTTCCTTAAGGTTTTTCTAATGGGTTATGGCATGTCGGCCCATGGGTTTACCCATGATTAGGCCTTATTGTAAAAGTATAAATAAGTAAGAATGTAATGTAGAAAGGGAAGAAGAGAATAGTGGAAAAAGAGGCTAAGTGAAAGAAGTTCTGAGTTTCTTTGTGCAATATAATGCGTTGTAAGGCTCTGTGCTCAAAAGAGAAGTTGTCTCTATGCCTTGACCTAGTTTTGGGAAGGAGAATCTGGTGTGCAGTGCTTAGATCTCATGTCTAGTGTGAATCTTGGCTCTGTGTCTTAGTACACAGGAGCGAATGAATGTAAGAGATTGAAGAATAATAAAGAAGACGAAGTAGTTGGTGGTCATAGCCCCAGACTGGGGTGAACCATGTATATCTTATGTCTTTGGTTTTCTTTGTTCTTTGTTGGTTATGTTATGAATCTGCTCAGTTCTTTTCTTATTATGTATGTTAGATAGACCTGTTGATGCTCAATTATTTAGTTGTGTTAAGGATGAATGAATGTTATATATAACTCAGTACTATGTGCTAAATGATTGAAGTGTTTATCTTTATTGTTACTACTCTGATCTATCTTAGGGTTTTATTTTTGATGTTAATGAAGCTAATGAACTAATGCATATCACCTTCTAAGTGTTGTTATAATACTCTGCGAAGTGTTATTATCACAAATCTATGTCCCAGCTTGGTTACAGACACCTGAGTCCTGTAACCCCCCCTTCTTCTACCTCGGGTGATACTTTGCCTGCTTCGCAGGTGTTGCCGAAAGATCCAGTAGTTAGGGTTTTGTTGGTGCACTGTTAGAGTTGAACCCTAGGTCTACCCCTATGCTAACACTTGGCCACTAAAGTTTCATATTTCTTGGAACTTCAGGTCATTAACCACTGTAGGGAATTTTTCCATTTAAAAGTCAAAATTCTTGTTGAAAAACTAGTCATTCCACTGTAAGATTGAAGAAACAAAGGATCAAGAAAATTTTTTTATTAAAAATAAAATAAAATTAAATGATTTTGAATTAAATTGAAAAAATAATAATAAGGTACAGCGGCCACTCTTTTGTCCATACAATGGAAAATTCTATGTGCATACAAATCTCAGCCGTAAAAAAAAATTAAATTAAAGTATACAAATAAATTATTCCCTGCAAATTTTAAGTCCAGAAGAAAAATCAATTTGTTGCACATCTATTAACACCATAGTATTGCAAATAAATAAAAATTTGCAACAATTATTGTAGCCTGAAGGAACCCCACCATACAACATCCAGACCCGTCTGATATAGATCCCTGATTTAAATTGCATTATCAATGTTTCGTACAACTGATGTATTGGTAGCAACCATCAATTCTATACACAACCACCAGTTTTTCCATGTCCTTACTTTGTTTGACTCGTATAGCCTGTCAATCAATCGGAGGTCCATACGATTTTTTTTTAAAACAAATACGTACATACATT
>JASDQU010106233.1:125868-137242 GCA_032191745.1 Picea mariana
GTTACCAAGTGAATAAGAAGTACCTTTCATTAAAAGTACTAAAAAGAGTTACAAAAGTTTTAAAAATATATAAGGAGTAAGGAGTAATTCGAAATTTGTGACACCAATATTGACAAAAGACAAATGGAGTCTAAAATGACGAATGTAAGATTTTCTTATGAAGGATGTTGCATTTTAACTTACGGGTTATTTACATTAAGGGATATTATTCAAGGAAGAGAGGTTAACATCATTATCAGCATGACCCGGGATGAGAATTCTATTAATATTAATTTGGCGAATAAATTATTTATTTCAGAGCATAACATAAGTGAAAAGAAAAATATTTTTTGCAAGAGACAATATGAAATTAAATACTTGCAAGTAACAATTGATGATTATGAATATATATCTCAATTCAATGTTACAACTATGTTTCAAGAAGAGATTGACATCATTCTTGGGTTACACTGGTTAACAAAACTAGGTACCTTCATTTTAAACATAGAAAAAAAAATTGACTTTTCCCTATAAAAAGAAGATGATGACTCTTCAAGAAATTACTATGAGGTCAAAATCAATAACACCTTCATCAAAAGACTTTAAACATATCTCAAAGGTGATCCTTCCAGATAATGATAACTCGATATCAACGATGCAAAAAGAATATGATGAATTTATCACTAATAAAAACTAAGAAATATCTTGCTTAAAAAATCATAGTGAATAACTACATACTCAAATTAAGAAGTCAATGGATACAAAACAACGTGTCCAAGAGTTGGAGCAAGAGAATCAATATCTCAGGAAGAAATTATCAGGAAAGGATGAAGAATCTTCTCGTTTGAAGAACCTTAATAAAAAAATTCTTGAACAAATTAAAAATATGAAAAACCATAGAATTGAAATATTATAAATAAAGTCAGCAAATCATAATATGAAGAAGAACTTTTACGCCTAAGGGTTCATAATCAAAATTTACTAACACAGATTAAAAATTTGAAGCATGATAAGAAGACTTTACAAGAAAAGCTAGATCGCAAAAGATCATTAGTCGATAAGGAAACGATGACAGACCTAAACAACCTTACAACTCAAAAGGATGCAAATCCATCTGATGTAAAGAAGTTTTCAAATGTTGACATACAAACAAGACATAGATATGAAGAAGACTCAATTCCAAAAGTTAATCAAGAAAAAGATGCAAGTATAAGAAATAAAGATCAAGTTGCAAGGATTCCTTATTGACATCCTAATCACAAAAGTCTATACTTCAGCCAATCAATGTATCAACATAAAAAAATAACCGCTATGTCAAAGAATATTACTTCCACTACAAGTGTGAGTCTAAATAGAAGCTATTATGGGAGTAGAAATGTATCAAGTTCTTTCCAAGAACCCTATAAAAACCTGAATCCGTAGAACATCAGATTAGGATGGGCGGACTCCTTTACAATTCTATAGTTCTGCTCATTGCTTAGAAGATCCTATCGTCTTAGGTCCTCAACGATTACTAACTCAAGAATGAAGAATCAGGAGACAATAATTATAAGCTAGAGCAAGAGATAAGTCTTCCATAAAGTATGCTTTGAGGGCAAAGCATATTTAAGGGGAAGGCAATGTTATGAACATAAATATACATATAAAATAGATATCAATAACATAATAATTAAATGATAATAAATAAATAATAATTATTAATAATAATGAAAGGACATGTCTCAAAGGACATTCATATTGGTTAATGTCACCCCTACATGGGTATATAAATGAGCCCTCATTTCTCATTGAATCATCTCATCTTATATATTCATATTTTATACATTTATACATTATTCCTAAATGGATTATTGTGTTATACTCCAAGTATTTTGGATAATTCTTGTGTGAGTGAACTTTGCTCATCTCAGACAACTTTATGTGATAACATTTGGCTCCACAAGGAATGGCATGCTCCCTGTGAGCTGCCAAGAACAAGCAGCTCTAGTGTCTTATCCTAGGGCTATGGGGTCACTTACTTAAATACTAAAAGAAAACTAAAAACTAAAAATCTCACACACAAGCTTATTTATATACAAGACCCTACTCTAACTTACTTTTACAATAGGCTAGGCGAAAACAAACTTCCACCAAAGCCACTCAAGTAACTTCCTAACAGAAAAATTTCTTACTCTACCACTCATCAGCAAGGGATAATAAAATTGTGATAGCAAATTAATTACATTCTTTATATTACCTCCCAATGTTGAAGGTATGACAAAGATTGAAGGATTCAATATATTAAGGAAATGAAACTCCATATACTCCCCTATAGGGTCATAAAATAGGTGATAAAACTTACTAGGTTGGTAACAGAAATCCTGCTCTGCTTTATAGTTCATCACATATGATTGAATGTTTGTGGAAAGCATAGGTGAGTGAATGGATGATGTGGGCTGTTGATCCACTTCTCTTGTATTTTCTCTGATAACATCTGCTAGCTGATGGAAAGAATTCTCCTCATGTATATCAATGAATGGATCTTTCTCTTTATCATGTTTCTATTGGTAAAAGATTTCATTTTCATTAGAAGGCTGGTTGCTAATGAGTTTTTCTTCTAAGACAAAAAACATCTCAGCATCTTCATCACTGTCTCCATAATGATCAAATAAAGGAGGAGTCTCAAATGACATACCAAGAGGTATCTTCTGCCCAATATGAGAAAATTGTTCTTGATTATTAAACACGGGATGCCTTTCAATATTCAATCCAAGAAGCAATATCTTATCATCACCATATCAGTCAAAAATAAGCTACTCATATCTGGGTTTTTTAGAGACAAGGCTACAAAAAGTATCAACTTCCAAAATGAACTCAATTTATGCACTTTCCTTATTGAGATAGCAAACAAAGTTTTCATTTGATGCAGATGAACATGGAAGAGAAAGAGTTGATTCCTCATCCAAGGCATCTTATTCATTCTCACAGCCTTCATAAGAATCAATTATATCCTGAACACAGTCTTTATACTCCTCACAACAACTATGACAAATTAACTCAGAGGAATAAAACCTTTGACAATGAATATTGAAAGCTGCATGAAACTCTTCGAGTGAAGAAACGCTAGAAATCTCAAGAGAGTGATACCAAATACAAGAATCTCCTTGAAGAGAGTACATAAATAGCTTCATACATATGTATTCATGTTGGATGTCAAGCTATTGCATCAAAGCATGCAATTCTAGAACATGCTCAACATGGTTGTCCTTCTCACCTTCATAAAATCTTGGTAGCAGATCTTTCCATTCATCAATTTGAGGCATAGAATGTGGATGACCAGCTATGGCTGAGAAATTAAGTGGGGCAAACCTCCTAGCTAGAATAACGTCCATACCCATTTAATTTGTCTCAAACCAATGGATTCACCATGGTGAAAGATGACCAGTCAAAACAATGTGTCCAACTTCAGTTCACCATATAAAATAGGATATCTTCATTGCCGTTCTCCGAGGGAATATATATTCACTTTCGTCCCCAGAAATGGTGCCATTAATGTTGTCGCTCCAAGAGTCACTCCCCGACTACAAACGGAAGTAATCCTAGTAACATTAATTTTTTTTTGAGTGGGTTAAAATTCGAGAGTTAGAACAAAACTGCAAAGAAAGGAAAAGGTAATAGAGGTCATTACAGATCAGTCCTAGATCGTTCGGATATGGATTCATAAGTATCCTGCTCAATGAAGGCATTTAAACTTCCTATCAGAAAAAGGATGTTTAATGGTGAAGGGAAGAAATAAAGGTCTAAAACAAAGATGGAAATTTACTAAGCAAAGATCCTCTCTAAAAAAATAAGATGTGTCTGAATAATAAACAATGAAACATGGGAAAGATGACAGCAGATCCTCTACTTCCTCAGAAATCCATAAATCAAAGATGTTACATCCAGAAAAGAATAAAAACAGAAAGTGATTGAGTGATAAATGATTAAACATGGGTAAGATGACAACAGATCCTCTACCGCCTCAGGGATCCATAATCAAAGATGCTACATCCAGACAAGAAGAGAAACAGTATGTGTTTGAGTGATAAACGATGAAACATGGGCAAGATGACAATAGATCCTCTATCGCCTAAGGAATCCATAAATCAAAGATGATACATCCAGACAAGAAGAAAATTATAAGAAAAATAGAAGAAACTTATAAGACAATTTGATAAAAATAACTCAAAGCAATCTTCAATAACATAATATTTTACAATCCATGCCCCTCAGGCTTACAAACTAAAAAATACGGTGCCCTGCTCCTAAAACTCTCTCGACTCTCCAGCCTCTGAACCCCCTTTTTTCTCTCTCTTCTTTTCATATCATTCAACTGATGTATTTATAGTCAAAACAATAGACATGTATTTCTTCTTAGGTGCCTCTTCTCCAATGTCGTATGTCTTCTCTTGTCTTTCATGTTCCTTCTGTCAGAAGGAAACTCTGGTCAGTATGGGCCTACAGGAAAAACTGCCCTCTGTGGTACTTCAAGTCGACAGTCTTATGTCTCCATGGCCAGACCCTCCATGCTTTCTATTTATGGAATGAGTCGAAGTTTCAACTACCAGTTCTTTATTTCATTAATTGACTTCTCCTCGGGATCAGGACGAGGCTCAATGCCTAGGGGGCAACTACATGTTGCTCTCAGATTTGACACTGAAGAAGCACGTGATTGTGGGTTCGTCAAAGGAGGTTTAGATCCACACATCTTTTGAGCCCACAATTCACCACCTTCTGCCACGTAGCTCTGCTGCTATACCATGGTTTCAATTGTGGGACAACTCTAATATTTTAGTGCTCGAGCACTTTCTGACCCCACAATGAAGTGTGGTTGTCGATATTGTCACAAACCGCGATCTGGGAACACCGTTCTTTTGTTTCCACATGCTTCTCTTGGATTTGAGATCAAAGGTCAACAATTACTTCAGGAGTTTGGGATTCGGGCCTTTTCAATGCATAGCTCCTACAATCCTTCGGAGCATCATATCTACAAAGTGAGAGATCTGCCTCCACATGGCCTCTTGATTTGGATGACCAAGATTTACTTCAGGAGTTCATGCTTCAGGCCTCTTCAATGCATAGCTCTTACAATCCTCTGGAGTGTCATATCTCTGAAGTGAGAGATATGCCTCCACGCATCCTCCTGCTTTGGACGGTTGAGATTCATTTTGGGAGTTCAGGCTTTAGGAGTTTTCTTCTACTTACTCGCACAATCCTCCGAAGTTCCATATTTTCGAAGTGTTATATCTGTCGACACATGTCCTCAGCCTTCAATGGCTCAGATTTACTTCGGGACTTTAGGCCTTCCGGTGATACTGCTGCAAAGATCCATCGTTCTTGTTGATTTGAGATCAACAGTCCAGAATTACTTCGAGAGTTCGGGCTTAGGGCCTTCATGAGTCCTTTACTCACTCAGATTTTGCTTTCTTCTTCATGGAGTATGATATCACTTAACATGTGTCCCTTGCTTGAATATCAACAATCTTGAGCGATTGCAGGCTCACAACTTGCACAGACTTTAATTTCTTTCCTCATCCCTGCAATGCGAAGATGCTCGTTCGTAGCAGGATCAATATGAACCATTGATCTATTGATCTAACAAGATCAACGATCTTGAGCGATTGCGAGCTCACAACTTGCACAGACTTTAATTTCCTTCCTGATCCCCGCAATGTGAAGATTCTCGTTCGTAGCGGGATCGATATGCACTGTTTAACTATTGATCTAGAAATATCAATGATCATGAGCGATTACAGGCTCACAACTTGCAAAAAAATTAATTTTCTTCCCAATCCCCTCAACGCCTCCTCACTGTCGATATCTCTCTAATGAGATCCGACGATTGTGACTTAATCCTTGCATTATTTGACAGCTGATATTGCTCTCGCTCAGATCTTACGGTTGAAAATTGAAACCGCTTGTTTTCTTGTATTTCAAACCTGAAATGGACTGCTCTAAATGTTGCATTTTTCTCATAGCTTTTCCTTGCACATCCAACATACTTGACCGGCCTGACTTTATCAACTAGAAGAGGAAAAAATTATAGGAAGGCATGAAAAAAAGAGAGAGACTCGGAAGAGGTGTAGACCTAGGTCTTAACAATAACTGCATATGACCTATGACAACTTTATGTGATAAAACCACCATCCAAAGAGATTGAAGGTCCTTTGTTTATTAAGTAAACAACAATATCTACAACATCTTCCCGGAAATGTAAGGGCAACCCAACATGCAATCTCATACTCTTTGCACGCTCCATGATTATCATGTTCATCCTTTCTGACACACTATTTTCCTGTGGTGTTCTTGGAACAATTTTCTCTCTGGGAATCCCATGGTATGAATAGTAATAATCAAACTCCTTGTTGCAATATTCACCTCCATTTTCTAATCTGAGACACTTTAACCTTTTTCTTGTCTCATTCTCATCCAAAGCTTTCCATTTCTTAAAAGTATCAAAAACATTAGATTTTTGTTAAATGCAATAAACCCATGCTTTTATAGTTGCATCATCAATAAAAGTAACATAATAACGAGAGCCACCAAGAGATGATACTTGAGTTGGCCCCCATACATCTGTATGCACAAGCTCTAACCTTTCACTCTTCTTTTCTTTTCCGACTATGAGAAATCTGACTCTCTTATGTTTTCCATAAACACAGTGCTCACAGAAATCCAAATCAATTTGTTTAAGATATGGTAATAAATTTCTTGTGTGAAGTATTTGCATCCCCTTCTCACTCATGTGTCCAAGCCTATGATGTCAAAGTGTTTAATCCACTCTCATAGAAGCTAAAAATATAGAAGATTCAGTATTACCAATACATAAATACAATGTACCTATCTTCTCTCATTTTTCTATCACTAGTGATCCTTTGGTGACCTTCCACACCTTATCTATAAATATGGATATACAGCCTTCACTTGCCAACTGACATGTTGAAATTGGATTTTTCCTTATATCTAGAACATGTCTTACCTCTTTCAACAACCATTGGCTTCCATTCTTTTGATTTATTTGTACCTTTCCCATTCCAACAATTTTGCATGGTGCATCATAACCCAAATGAACCTCTCCAAAATCATCTTGAACATAATCTAGAAAATGTTTCATATGGGGTGTTGTATGAAATGAAGCCCCTGAATCTACTACCCAAGACTCATAAATATTATCTACTGAAAGAATCAAAGCATCTTGTAACACATCACCTATTACATTTGCTTCATGATTTTTCTCATGTTGTCCATCTCTTTGTTTCTTTGGAGGCGTTCAGTCTTTCTTCAGATGTCCTTTCTTCCCACAATTCCAACACTCTATCTTTCCCAGTCTGGATTTGGTTCTACCCTTCCTAGAATTCTCATGGTTTCCTAAGCCCTTTCCTATATCCTTTTTTCTTCCCATGTTCTCAATGTTTAATGCATTACCTTATGTCTCACTTGTGCTTTTTGATCGCATTTGCTCGCTAAGGATAACACCAACAAC
Source organism: Picea mariana (assembly GCA_032191745.1). Lineage (NCBI taxonomy): Eukaryota > Viridiplantae > Streptophyta > Pinopsida > Pinales > Pinaceae > Picea > Picea mariana. Next base: position 133,349 of record JASDQU010106233.1, read on the forward strand.
ATCATCAAATTTTAGAGTGTTTGAACCAGATATAGAGTTACTTACATCCATGACTGAGTCATTCCATTTTTCTGTCAACGAGAACATGATTATAAGATCCTTGACATCATCATCAAAGTCCACTTTTACAGAACTTAGTTTATCAGTAACCATATTAAATTCATTTAAATGATCTACAATAGACCCACATCCTGAAATCTTCATATTAAATAATCGCTTCATTAAAAATACCTTATTAGATGCCGAGGGTTTTTCATACAGTTTATCCAATGCGTCCATCATCTCCTCTGTTGTCTTTTATTTTGAAATATTGAAAGCCACCAACGCTTCCAGGCTCAGTCGTATCATTCCTAGTGTCTTTCTGTTAAGAACCTCCCATTCTTCGTCCTTCATTATCGTTGGCTTATTTTCTATTCCACCCAATGGTAGGAATAGATCCTTCTGATATAAATAAGATTCCATCTTCATCTTCCATAACTGGTAGTTTTGGTCGTTAAATTTATCGACCCTAAATTTTCCATCTTCCTCCATTGCTCCCACTCGAAACAAGAATCCTCTTTTCCTACGAGTTACCTTTCGCTCTGATACCAGTGATTATAAAAACAGGGTCGCGGAGCAATAAAATAAAACAAATGTGGAAATAAAACACAGAAGATACACAATACAATAGAGACACATATATGCATGGTTCACCCAGTATGGGCTACGTCCACTAGAGAAATTGCAAGGTCCTTTTTATTATACAGCAAAATGAAGGGATACAACCTACAACTTAATTGATGTAACTTCCTCCTCTTCCTCTCACTGTCTCCTCTCTCAGAATACAAAAATCACATGCATACACAGCCACAATACAATTTCCTCATAAAAAAGGGTTTTCTTTTAGGGAAAAAATCCCTAAAAATAACTTCCACCATCAGATCTGCAACCTTAAAATGAATTTTCTAGATTGATTACGAAATTACAATATTTTGCAGGGCAATTTTTCCCAATATTTCGCTTCGGGGGTGCTACCCCAAATCCCCTTTAGGGGGGGGATACAAAAATTGTCTTCGCCCTCCTAGACCCCCTAGCGACATCTTTGTTTTCAAACCCCAAACTAGCGACATATATTGTGAATATAACATATGGTCGAGAGCCAAAGCGATGTAATATGTAAATGATGTAAATTGAAGATAATGAATAAAATGTATCCCCAGTTGCAGATGGACACAAACGAAGATTTGGGGGATAATTATTCACAAGAGAGGGTAGGGGTCCAGGGGAGGAGTTACCCATATCTATTAAACCAAAACCCATTTCCTATTTTTCTCTAAATTATCCTTACCACGAACCTTCCATTTAATTGTTGAGTGTTCTAGAGCCCAATCATTGAATTCATGTAAGAGGAATTGTGTGATATTCACTGCCCATAGTTATTGTGAGAATGGGGGATGAGTAAAATTATCTTGGGGAAGAGTGCAAGTCAAGCAAACAAGAGAAAGAGAGGAAATTTGTGTGGGTAGGGGGACCTAAATTACACATTCACATTTTTGGAGAGGGAGTTGTTTTTACATGGAGTTTTCTAGCCAACAATGGATTTCTAAGTGTTGAATCTTGAAGATAGTTGTTGTCGACATGTTTGGTTGTTGTTTGGAGATGTAATCTCATGAAGAAAGAAGCTTCGTTCTTGGGACTGACATGTTATTCAAAATTCGTCGAAAAAGCACACGTTCTGTTATTGGGTGAATTTTTGTTTGCAGCTGTAGAATTCATGAGGTCCCAAAAAGTAGAATTCATGTCCAGCCTACGTTGGAAGCCCTGGAGGGGAGTGGAAAGGCCTGAGGGACGGTGAATGGTGAAGGGGGATTCCATCCCTCGTGTTGTGCAATTTGAGGGGAAGTGAGTTGGTGGACTGGAATTAGTTGTTAGTTTAATTGTTGAAAGGGGGACATTAATCATCCTTAGGGACCACCGTCTCTTGTGGATTCATAGCCCCAACTCGAGGGTGTCTTGTTGTTGAGAAATGGAACAACAAGGCTATGGTTTGGAGGAAAGTCCATCCTCTGAAACGAGTTGCACATTTTATAGAAGTAATCTAAATGTTCTACCTTTTGGCTATTTTCTGGCAATTTTTTCCGTTTGATTTTTCCCAAAATTCGGTGATGAATGGTTGGATTTGCAAATTTGAGTGGCTAAGTTTGTATACTCTGAGTGCCCCAGGGTTTCTTTAGCACGTTGAATCCATTTATGCATTCAAAAATGTAATTTAAACAACAAAAAATAGTGATTTGTCCAAATTTACATCATCGGATTCCGACCAAAAAACCCAAAAGGTATAATGTTTAGCCAACTTCCATTTTATAAGACAAGTTTTTTTATTTGTTTTGTTTATGCATGTATTATGTTTATATAGTTTTTGTGCAATTTACTTTGAATTATATTTAGATATTATTGCTTGATGTAAGAGGAATGATGCACTTAAATCCCTTTCTATGTGGTGGGATGTTGTTGTATGCTATTTAGTTGTTTTATGCATTGTTAATAAATTATGTTTACGTTTTTAAGCAGCATAATTTGTTGCAAGTGTATCAATTGCAAGATGTGGGTTATTTCTACAATTATATTTAGTATCAGAAATTTTTAGTGGGTCGTTTGTGTAGTGGCTTGACCCAGCTAGGGGCTAGGTACATTACATAACATGCCTGACCCAAGGAATGTACCCTCTTCTCTGGAAGCAATCCCTCGGGTTGTACCATTCTTTTATAAAGGCTACCAGCATAAGTTGGCTAGGAATCTCTCTACTGAGGACTCCAAGAATGTCAGCTACTAGGAAAAACTAACAACAACAATATAAAAAATAATACATCACTACAATAATGTAACATTTTATAAACATACCATTATATCCATATAACTATAGTCATGTTTGAACTAACTTTACACTTTAAATCGTATAAATTTATAATATATGTGTCAATTTTATGAAATGGCATCATAGAAGTAATATTACCACTTCAACCTATTGATACTTTGATGGTAGAGATTATATTCAATGTTTACTATAGCCAATAAAATTTTAAAGATTTATAATGAAATGAATAGGAACCTATTGATACTTTGAAGGTAGAGATTATATTCAATGTTTACTATAGCCAATAAAATTTTAAAGATTTATAATGAAATGAATATAACTTAAAGTCTATCCGTGGAATTTGAACGTGTAACTTCAAAAAAAAATGAAACGTATATTTTTAATTATTAAATTTGTTAAATATTTATTAAATTATTTTTACATTTTTATCTGTAAATTAAAAATTTTTATAAAATTGTTTTGCATTTTTATTAACCAATTTAAAAATAAAATATTAAAATAATTTGGATCATATTTTATATATTGTATTTTGAATGGGTTTAATAGTTAAGAACATGTGTTTCTTTATAAGAGGTTATATATTCAAATCCAAAAAAAGTGGAGTATATATACTTCAGTAAACTTTATCAATAAAATAATTGAGGAAAGAAATCTCATACATCAATTTGGTATCTGACTTGACAATGACCTTAAAAATAGATTATTATTATTATAAAAACCTTACTTCAATTTTTTTCCCAAAGTCAACCATTCGGAAGATAATTATTTAGACCATATTTCATATTAATTTTGATTATATTGTGATTGCACATTTATTCACTCTGAGGTGAAATGCGTGTTTGTTTGTTTCGTGTCAGACTCGTGAGATCTTAGAACAATTTGAATCAAAGATTGCTGGCCGCTCCAGATTACAGAAACGATAAATTTTATTCCAGATTACATAAAGGAGAAATCCAATACAATTTTATTTCTTGACGTTTTGACAACGAAAAGGATCGGAAACAAATACGACGGCAGTGCCATTATATTTGTTTTTATTT
>JASDQU010106233.1:162462-184114 GCA_032191745.1 Picea mariana
ATACAAGAGAAGTGGATCAGCAGCCCACATCAGCCATTCACTCACCTCTGCTTTCCATAATTATTCAACCATATGTGAATATCTATAAAGCAGAGTGGGCTTTCTGTTACCAACCCAGTAATTTTTATCACCTATTTTATGACCCTATAGGGGAGTATATGGAGTTGCATTTCCTCAATATATTGAAGCCTTCAATCTTTGTCATACCTTCAACATTGGGAGGTAATCTAAAGAATGTAATTAATTTGGTATCACATTTTTACTATCCCTTGCTGATCAGTGGCAGAGTAAGAAAGTTTTCCGTTAGGAAGTTACTTGAGTGGATTTGGTGGAAGTTTGTTGTCACCTAGCCTATTGTAAAAGTTAGTTAGAGTAGGGTCTTGTATATAAATACGCTCGTGTGTAAGATTTTCAGTTTTCATTTTTATTTTAGTATTTAAATAAGTGACCCCATAGCCCTAGAATAAAAAACTTAAGCTGCTTGTTCTTGGCAGCTCACAGGGAGCATGCCATTCCTTGTGGAGCCAAATGTTATCACATAAAGTTGTCTGAGACGAGCAAAGTTCACTCACACAAGAATTATCCAAAATACTTGGAATATAACACAATAATCCATGTAGGAATAATATATAAATGTATAAAATATGAATAGATAAGATGAGATGATTTCAATGAGAAATGATGGCTCATTTATATACCCACACAGGGGTGACCTTAACCAATAGGAATGCCCTTTGATACATGTCCTTTAATTATTAATAATTATTATTTATTAATTATCATTTAATTATTATGTTATTAATATCTATTTTATATGTATATTTATGTTCATAAAATTGCCTTCCCATTAAAAATTCTTTGTCCTCAAAGCATACTTTATGGAAGACTTATCTCTTGCTCTAGCTTATAATTATTGTCTCCAAATTCTTCATTATTGAGTTAGTAATCTGTTAAGCCCTAATATTGGCTCATTACCCCTTAATTGGGGCATATTACATTAGTAATGTTATTTTATTTATGTCGACTTTATTTCATTAGTTGTAATTATACCTCCTAGTCTCCTATATATACCAAGGAGACATTTTCATTTGGAATCATCTTGTACTTGAACATTTAATTGGGGTAAAAGGAGGTTGCCCTCTCGAAGAGGCTTATTATCTGAAATTATCTATTTTTCAAGGCGTTGAGTACTTTTTCTGAGGTTTTTCTATGCTATATTGATATTTGGTTCTTAACATATGGTATCAGAGCTCAAGGTCTTGGGGTTTCGCTGCTACATCTGAGACACCTTGGAATTTTATCTATAACCTTTTTTCTACAACGTCTTAGAAGGAATGTCTTGGAGGATATTAAGTAGACGGATCAAAGTACGTTGGGTTAAAATTTCATCTCCTGAGGCCTTATACTTTCGGAGATATAGCTTGTACAAGATAGGGTTATGGAACCATCCTGAACTGAGCCATTGCATAATTTTCTCTATAAAAAAAATTATGTAACATTTCAGACCTTGAACTCTGGAGGCTATTCATAGAAATTAGTAAGGTATCTGTGGTAAAAAATTCAGCTTCCGGGTCATCTTAAATTTGTAGATACACCTTGTGTAAGATAGGGTATCTGACTAGTCCTATTGACTAGTCTCAAGAAGGTGTTCCAGGTAAAACAATCATAACTTCTACTGGTTTCATTGGATCGTGGACAGTCTGTAGTATTTCTGGTACCAGTTTCATAATTTTATATCAATTATTGTGTGTGGGGAATGCTATACAAGTGAGATATCCTGGAAAGGCCAAAAATCGGCAAGTTGTGGGGAAGTTACCATAAATTCCACTTGGCACATCCAATTTTGATCAGACCTATGGCATTGCAGAGAAGAAATATCAGAGAACTACATAAAATAAAGTTTCATACCCAGAAGGGATGAAACTTGGGAGATACAATAGAATAAAGATTGTCTAGCAAAACCACCTCAAAATCAAGGTTCAAAGGTGATACTTGGCCAACATGCCACCCAAAAAGGGAACTTCTACACCAAATAATCCTCCAGACAATCCTATTTGGACTCTTGATGAAGGTTAAGAAATGCGTAGGGACATCAATGATTTACAAAAGAAGATAGTAACAAAAGATGAACTACAAGAGATGGAAGCTAAGTTGGAGGAAAAGATGGATGGTTTAAAAGAGGAGATCATGGAAGTATTGAAAAATTTCGTAACAAAGAAGACAACTAAAAGTGAAAATGCATCCCATGAAATTCATGATGAGGACACAATGAAGGTGAATCAATAATGGAGAAACTCCAACTTTGGGTTCAAGACCAACCATGTTCCTAAGATCGATATGAGGAAGTTTGATGGCAAGGACCCAATCACATGGATACTTCAGATGGAGCAGTTATTTGATCTACATAATGTGCCACATACACAAAAGGTACGAATTGCTTCTTTATATTTAGAACCTAATCAATTTGTATGGTATCAATTGCTTTGTTCTCGCAAATCACTCACCACTTGGACAATTTTCACGGAAGAAATGATAGCACACTATGAGGATACACGGAGCAATACCTTCTTTAGCCAATTAATAAATCTCAAGCAAAAGGGTTCAGTTACCGAGCACATTGAGAACTTCCAAAGATTGAATATAAAGGTAACCGATATTCCAGATGAGCACTTGATTGATGTATTCATAGGAACTTTAAAGGATAAAATTTAACATGAGGTTCGCCTTTGGGAACCCAAATCATTGGAGAATGCATTTAAGGTGGCAAGAAATGTTGAAAGTAAAAATATGGCTATGGCTACTAGAAGGACCAATCGTAACATCTATAGAGAGAACAATGATCCTTCTTGTAAAACACCTCAACCTACAAGGTTGACACCTCAAAAATTGGAGGAAAGAAAAGCAAAAGGTTTATGCTTTAATCTGAACCTTGTCAACGCACACCTTGCGGACATTTCATTGCACTCCTTGCAGGAACTCTCTCAGGAAGAGAAACAATTGAAACTCATTCTCTTTCTCTCTCAGACTTCATACATTCAACATGAAATCATACATTCAACACAGTAGTTAAGCAAATGCATAACAGAGAGAAACAACTGCAAGCATACTATTCAACATGTATAAACAGAAAACATCATAACACCATGAATCTAATTCAAAGCTTCATATATTAATTCAAGCTCCTCTACATGGGTTCTTCACTATAACTCTCTGCTATAGCTCTCTTCTCTTCTTTGTGCTAATGTTACAATGAATACCATAATACAAAGATGAGGGTGTCTATATTCGTTTTCCCTCCTACGCTCCTAAAACTATCTAATCTATCATTCAAACCTACCTACTTTCATTAACTAAGCTTAAATACCTTTTACATGGACAGATGAGAGAAAATCGCTCATGATCTGTTTACAACAGCCATACATAAATGCAAGTACGCTTCTAGCTACTACATTAATATCTTCTTTTTAATCTTTCAAAAACATTTCAAAATGTGAAAAATGTGCTGGCCCTTTTCCCGGCTGGCTTCCGCCTTCAAGCTTGCTTGGCTTCTTATAATGCTCCTGCATCAGATCTCCATGAAGAAATACATTCTTCACATCCATATGATGGACTTCCCATCCCTTGGATGCCATAATGTAAAGTGACAAATATATGGAATCCATCTTCACTACTAGAGCGAAGGTCTCGTCATAGTCAATGTCGTGGACCTATTGAAATCCTTTGGCAACTATCATGGCTTTGTATCTGCTAATATGTCCATCCACTATGATCTTGTTCCTGTAGACCCATCTACATCTAAAAATTTTCAGGAACGATAACCCAAGTCTAGTTCTCGAGGAGGGAGTTGTACTCCTCCTGCATGATAGATTCCCAAAAGGGATTCCTGATAGCCTCACCATAGGACTGTGGATCTGAAGACTGAACCAAGAAAATATACTTGGGTGGCATCGGTTCAGTGGCAGTGAATGCAAGAGAAGGATCCTTGAAATCATATTGAGTCCTCCTGGTATCAACTGGATCCCCAACAAGATCTTCTACATCCCGAAGAGTAGTCTTGGCCCACTTGGGCCTCAACTCTGGCTCTACATCTACATCTGCATGCACTGACTCTGCATTTGAATGTACTGACTCTATATCTCAATCATATGAATCCTATGAATCATAACTCTCATCTAAAGAAGATTTGGCATGTGCATGCTCATCATCTCTGACATGTGGAAGAACAAAAGTGCCTGCATGCAGTTGTTGAGGTTCATCCAAGATAATTTCCTCTAATTAGACAGTGTGCTCAATGATGAGTCAGTCCGCAAAGAGATCAATGAGTCTATATCCCTTCAAACCATCGGGGTATCCAAAAAAAATACACTTTGTACTATGTATATCAAGTGCATTCCTCTTCTCAAAGGGAATCTTGGCCCATACATGAGAACCGAATATACGAAAGTGGGTCACTTCCGGTTTGAGGCCACTCCAAGCCTCGAAGGGGGTTATATCCTTGATAAATATATGGGGAGATTTGTTTTGGATGTAGGTTTCACAATTAAGTTCTTCATCCCATAATCTCTGTGGAAGTGACTTTGCATGCAGCATGCACGATGCCATCTTTTTCAAGGATATATTTTTTTGCTCAGCCACTCCATTTTGCTACGAAGTATAAGGAACCGTGTGCTGCAGCTCAATCTCGTCCTTAAGAAAAATATTTTTAATATCATGGTTGACATACGCCCCCCCATTATCTTCTTGAAGGACTTTAATCTTATTTCTTGACTGTGTCTCAATAAGGGCATTGAAATCTTTGAGGTGTTGAAAGACCTCAGATTTTTGCCTGAGAAAGAAAGTCCATGTGAAGCATGAGAAATCATCAACAAAAATGAGAATGTACCTTTCTTTACTGATTGATGGATGTGGAAAAGGACCCATGAGGTCACTATGGATCATATCCAAAGGAAAGGAAGCCTTCTAAGTCTTTCCTTTTTCGAATTTCTCTTGAGGGTGTTTTTCAAGTACACATCCCTCACAAATTCCTTTGGAGAAGAGGATGTCAGGTAGACCTTCAAACATTCCCTTCTCACTAATTTGTTTCATATATATATAATTTAAATGCATGAACCTTTCATGCCATATCCTACTACTTTCATCGGCATGGGTAAGCCGTAATGCAAAATCTCATTCAATAAATTCATAAAATGTGTAGAGTCTAGATTGATGATTTACCTCACTAGTAGAAACCTTGGAATTGGTTTCCATGTCATAGATATCCACAACATCAGTTGTGAATGTTACTCTCTTACTAGTGCCAGATTTTGTCATCTGATATATGAAGAGAAGATTGAAGGAGAGTTTGGGAATGTGTAGCACATTCTCAAAGCTTTTGTTTGTGAGTTCAATTCTCCCTTTTCCAGTGACCTCGAATGGAGAGTTGTCCGCTATCAGAATAGGAGGACCTTTGCATGCATCCAATGAAGAATAGAATTATTTTGTGGAATCCATGTGATGTGATGCACCTGAATCTACAATCCAAGCATTGGGACAAGAGTTGATGGCAATCAAAGCATGGCTAGAATTAACTTTCTTGGGATTTTGATCTTCTGGCTTCTTCTTCTTGGAACCCTCGGGGATGTGATATCCAAGGTTGTTTTGTTGAATTATTTGGGTCATTTGATCTATATGTTTCTGCATACATGCAGATTCAGAATGGAATCCTTTATGGCAGTAAGTTCATTTCTCCCCTTTTCTTCCCTTTCAACCTTTGGATCCGGAGGAATCATTGAAGGGTTTTGAGTACCCTTCCTTCTTTGGATTTGCATGTTCCTTCCTTTTTTCTTGGTTTTTATATTTCCATTTTTTGTGACTTCTACTGTCTTTCATAGCAAGTGCATGCACCTTTGAGCCTTTGATTTTTCACATATGATGAGCTTGGTTTTCTCTTGCGTCAAAGACTCGATAAAGGCCTCAAGAGAAGGAATTTTCCAGGTAGCTCCAAATGCAAGCCTAACTAAATGAACTGTGGATACAAACACTAATTATTCTGGACAAAGTTTGGAGAGAATGGTAAGAACCATTTGTTTCTCATCCTTAGATTTATCAACCCCTCAAGCCTTGAGTTGCGACAACAAATCCTTATATTTGGTAAAGAAATCTTGGATATTGTCGAAGGTTTTTGGATCAAAAGTGAGAAATTCCACCTCGATTATATGTCCCCTCATCTCTTCATGTCTTCCAAAAATTCCTTCCATGGTGGTCCAAACTTCATTGGGGGTTTTACAAGAGGATATGTGAAAGAGGAGCTCAGGAGAAATGAGACTGCAAATAGTTCCAAATGCTTCATCCATATGATTCAAATACTTGGATTTTTCTATGCCTGATGTGGGTTCGGTCTATGTGTCCATGGTTAAAAGTATAATCCTTTTCTTCGAAGATGCATTATCATATTGTCCTTCCATGCAAAGAAATTGTACGATGTAAGAATGAATTCTTTTGGAAATTCCATGTTTCCTGTTGTCTTCAATCTTCGGTACCTGCAAAAATAATCCAGTGTGTCTTTTTCCTAGTAATCCGTTGGCTCTGATACCATGTAAATGTGGATGAACCTTCATAGATAATGTTTATCTAGAAAGAATACATACACAATTTGCAGAGAAAAGAGAAAAGATGGAAACGAGAGAGTGAGAATCAAAGAATTTGCATTAACCAAATGAATGAATGATAATTTACACATTATATACTCTGTACAACTCAAATAATGTGCATTGGAGGAGAATACAATGCACCATAGTGGTGGTCTAGAGTGATATGGACACACATCGACAATTATGGGAATAAACTGCCACCTAGTCTGAGTTAACTAGTCTCTCAGATTTCAGTTAAGTGACTGAAACAAAGTGAATTAAGGAGGAGATCAGGAAATCATCAGTAATGTGCTATTCTGGTGATAATCCCAAGGACAATGTGAATTATAAGGTGATGATCCCAATGTTACATGGTGATGAAACCAATGTGGTATTAAAACTCCACTCAACTGATCAAACTGAAGTGTAAACTTAATAGAATATTCTCCTAGAATGTAGGAAAATGAATATTCTCCCTGAACTATAGGAGACTGAGTAATGACTAATAAACATAGGGAAAACCATAGGAAAAGGAAATCCTAGGTATGTATGAAGTATCTCCAACAAATACCAGTTGTAGTAAGACTTAAAAAATATTAGAGAGAAAACATCATAAAAAATCAGAAATAAACCCTAAAACTTCCAAGATACCAAAAAATTCACCTTGAACAACACAAGAATATAGAGAAGTGTTGATTATTTGTGTTGGTTGTCATTGATGTCAACCCTTGAAGAAAGTCAAGTAGCAAATTCTGGTAGCACAATGGTTTGGGTAATGGACCCAATTTTGTTTGATGGATAATGGTATGAGTTTTGATATATTTGTAGGTAAAAACATTCCATATGGATATTACATGTCATTCCATTTCCAGTGGTATGTGGAACGTCACATAACTCCTCACGGTTAGAGAGTTATGGCCATGTGAAGTTGGAGAAAGGTTTGGGTAATGGACCCAAGTTTGTTTGATGGATAATGGTATAAGTTTTGATATGTTTTTAGGCAAGGATATTGTATATGAATAGTACATGTCATGCCATTTCCAATGGTATGTGGAACGTCGCATAACTCCTCATGGTTAGAGAGTTATGGCCATGTGAAGTTGGAGAACCCTCATGAGTCATCTAGAAGCCCCAAAAGGTCAAAGTAGTCAAAGTGGTTTAAGAGATTTTAGAAGGTAAATAATAAAGTGAAGTGATGAGTGTACTATAATTCAAAGTGAATACAAAAGAAATTATTTAAATAATAAATTTAATGGAGAAATTACTAAGTGGACAAGTGGTTAGAAGTGGGTTATCCCTAAAATAAGGAAAGTGGTTTAAGATGGTTAGAAGGTAACCCCTTGAGGTAAAGTGAAGTGATGAGTGTACTATAATTCAAAGTGGATACAAAATAAATTATTTAAATAATAAAGTTAGTGGATAAATTACTAAGTCAACAAGTGGTTAGAAGTGGGTTAACCCTAAAATAAGGAAAGTGGGTTAAGATGGTTAAAAGGTAACCCCTTGAGGGAGCTACATGAAAGTATAAATAAGAGGCAAGGCTCTCTCATTTTAATCACACATGAGCATATTGAATATCTACAGGTGACTGAGGTAACCAAAGGATATCTAAGCTGAATTTCAGAGGGAAGTTGAAGTAAAGAAGGTCGAAATTCAAGGGAGGAAAAATTATTTTGATGATGCTTTATAAGGTATGTTATTTACAACTCATCTCACAATTTTCGCAATAACTTTTTTTATAAAATGATTCAGACCGTGAAATTGGGAGGCCATTGAGGAAACATATACAAGTAGTTGTGATAAAAATTTCATCTTTTGGTTCATTGTATTTTTGGAGTTACATGCCATGGAAAATAGGGTTTGTGGATAGTCCTGAAACTAATCTAAAAGAGGTGTTTCGGGTAAAAACGTCATAACTTCTACATAAAAAATCCAAATTTAGTGAGACCAAATGTATTGGTTAGAGTACAATATATATTATTATGTGTAAAAATTTCAGATCCATACAACAAATATTATGTGCGGGGGTACACTCTACAAGTTCGTTCTCTAGAATAAGTCAGAATTCAACAAGGGTGTGGTACAGATTAGTGCATGGTTGATGCACTTGTTTATGGTATAGGTTGATTATAGGTTGTTTGGTATAGATTGGTGCATGGTTGATGCACCAGTTTATGGTATAGTTTGATTACAGGTTGAGGTATAGGTTGATGCATGGTTCAGGTTATTGGTACAAGTTGTTTGGTGCATGTTGATTGGTATAGGTTTACAACAGTATATCTCATAGTGATAGTGTGACAATGGTTCCATCATTCTACTAATATGTCAGGTCGATTGGATGAGGCAAGGACATGTGGTTGTATCCACCTTCCGGTTGTAGCCGGAGAACATAGGGGGTCATAGCCTCCTTCTGGTTGTAGTCAGAGAATTGGGGAGTTGTAGATTCCCTCATGTTGTAGCCTAAGAAATTAGGGGGTTGGAGCCTACTTCCAATTCCAGCTGGAAAACAAAGGAAGTTGGTGCTTCCAATGAATGTAATTCTTAAATACATAAGAAAAAGCATTATGTGGTTTTCTCCCGCTTTGGGTTTCCACATAAAAACATTGGTGTACTATGTATGTGTATGATTTCTCATTTGTTTATTGTTTATTTACTCTTCAACTATTAGATGAAAATGCTACATTGATATAACACTTTCATTTTGTGGTTAAAAAGGATATTTTCTCTATTACGTATTCACCCCCTCACTCTAAGTAATCCAACAATTGGTATCAAAGCAGGTGCCTTCAAGAATTTGTTTAACCATTGACAAGTAGATCATGGAGAGAAACAACATGTACAAACATGGAATACCACAGTTTGATGGAAAAAAGTATGCATTCTAGAGTAGAAGGATGAAGACATATATATAGGCACATGGATTTGAAATTTGGCAATTTGTAGTAGATGGATACAAAGAACCAGCAGTTTCGCCAACAAGTGAAAGAGAAATAAAAATCGGTCAAAATAATTTCAAAGCCACAAATTCACTTCTCAATGTTCTTGGTCAATCAGTATATACCAAAGTTATACATAGTAAATCCACTAAAGATATTTGGGACAAACTTCAAAATATTTATGAAGGATATTCAAAAGTCAAAGCAGCAAAGATTCAAACTTACAAAGGTCAGTTCGAACAACTAAAGATGAAGTAAGATGAGAATATTGCAGCTTACTTCTTACGATTCAATGAAACAGTAAATGCAATCATAGGATTGGGAGAAGAAATTAAAGAATCTGTAATTGTTCAAAAGGTACTAAGATCTCTTCTTATGAGATTTGATCCTAAGATATTAGCACTAGAAAAAAGAGAAGATCTAGACTCAATAAGAATGGATGAACTACATGGAATCTTCACACCATATGAAATGTGAACTGAACAGGAAAATCCAGATATAAAAGAAGAAGCTTTCGAAGCATCCAAAAGGTCAAAGAAAAAGGGAAAGAAAAAAGAAAAAGAACATAGCAGCAGTAGTGGCATCTCAGAAGATGATGAAGAAATGGAGAATTTTTTCAAGATATTGAACAAGGGAACCAATGACATATATAAAGTTAAGCTTCCATTTATTTTTTTTAATTGTGGTGATATTGGTCATTTTGCTAACAAAATTCCTCATAAGAAAAATAAGGGGAATGATGAAGATTACTCAAATAGAAAACAAACATATAAAGGAAAAGAAACCACAAAGAAAATTTTCAAGAAAATATTATGCACCAAAGAAGACATCTCCTCATCAGATGAAGATGAAGTCAGTGACAGTGAGACAAAAATAGTTCTATTCATGGTAGTAGAATAATTTGATAAAGAAGACATCGAAGAACAATATGAAGAGGCAAAAGTTGACTACCAAGAAGAATTTTTGACTTCCATAGAAGTTATAAGAAGATAAAATAGGAAAAACAAGAAGCTACAAGCAGAACTAGACAAGAAGGAAGGCACTCAAGAACTAGAGTAGATCATCACAGAATTGAAGGTTCAAATAGAAGAATATAAAATAATTGAAGAAGCACTCAAAGAATAGTTAGAAGAAAGAGACAAGATCATTGGAAATTTTGAAGCAGAGATTGTCACATTGAGAAAGGATCTTCAAAAGAAAAATATGCAAAACAACTCAAAAATTTTGGATGACATTATCAGCAGTCAAAGGCCTAATCATGACAAGTCTGGACTTGAATACAATCAAGCAGAAAAGGGATCAAGATCCAAAGAAACAGAACAATAAACATATCTAAAAAGTTGTGCAGAAACAATAAAAGGGGGTAGGAATACCTACAAGGAAGATTACAGGGACACTCCTCTATCGAGAAGATTCAGATTTTAGAATCGATGTCCGACATAAACAAATAGGCCTCGGGAAGAAGAAGTATTCATAAAAGTAACTCCTTTCAGAATATCTTCAACTCCTAGGTACCAAACTATATTTTTTGGTTTATGTTATGCATGCAATATTTTGGACATAAAGTTGTAAGTTGTGGAGCTAATAGCAGGAACATAAACAAATTTGAAAGACATACACAAAATGGTTATCCAAGAAGGTTTAGTGAAACACAGAGAAGAAGCTACAACAAGTTTGAATCATTGAGCACTGAAGTGGAATGATACAAGTGAAATAACTTTCAATACATGGCCAAAGATTGTAGAATGACAGTCCCTCCTAGAGAACCACAACAGAACAACAACAATCACAAACAGGAGCCTCAGAAGAGAACATGGATAAGAAAGCAGAATCAGTGTAGCAATGAAGAATGCACACTCGCTCTACAAGCTAAGCAGAAGAAGAGTGGTTGGTATGTTGACAGTGGTTGTTCAAAACACAAAGAACAGGTGAATAAAGACCAGGTCCCAGAGATCACAAGACTGGAAATAAAACGAGATGAAGAAAATTCTATAGAGAAAATGAAAGATGAGGGATACATAAAGGTTTGGAAAATAACTGAAAGAAAATAAGGATACGTAAATAAGGAATAGGTTCAATATATTTTACTTTTAGGAACTGTACTGAGAGATGAATCCACAGACAGAAGGAAAGAAGTCAGAGACCAAAGAGATGATGAATCTACTAATGAAAATGATGATGAATACACATCATAGCAAGAATTGTTCTGATCCATCTGGCTTAGAGACTCCTAGATTATATAAATAATAGACAGGGGGAGTCTATGTGATAGTTGTGATAGACCAAAAAACCATCCTTTGAGCAGCTTGCAGAGTTTGAGAAGGCAGATTCAGATTAGTCAGTTAGCAGAAGTACAATTTGATAGATTAATCAAGACTTCATGATAGTATAGTGATAAATGGGTCAGCATTATGGACAGTTGTCCAATAGAGTCTTGGACAATATGGACATAGATGGATTTGTAAGAACACTTAGTCGGTTTGGACATATATATGACAATGAATCAAATCATGGATTCATATATTGGTTCAGAGAGTGGTTCAAAGACAAAGGAACATTATGGATGTTAATTACAAAAGAAATGGCTCGTAAAATGCTAATGGATTCCAAATTGGCAGATATTGTTTTGGACACATACAGTGCATACAAAAGTTCACATTCAAAATAGAGTAATGCTCACAAATAACAATGACAAAAATCTCTATGAACTATGGAAAGGAAGCACAGACAACAAACTCTACATCAAGGTAACTCAAGGTAGTATTTTATTAATTGAAATTTATGTTGATGATATTTTTTTTGGAAGTACTAATGACAGGTTAAGCCAGAAATTTGCAAAGGATATGTAGAATGAATTTGAAATGTCATCACTTGGAGAACTATCCTTCTTTCTGGGTCTTCAGATATGTCAAAGCAAACACGGAATTTTTACTTCTCAAACTAAGTATATCATAGAAATGATAAATAGGTTCAGAATGGAAGATTGCAAACCAGTTACCACTCCTATGAAAACTAGTTGCAAGTTGAGAAAAGATGATGATTCAAAGTCTATCGACCAGAGGCAATACAAGTCGATGATTGGTAGATTACTATATGTGCCAACATCCAGACCAGATGTAATGCAGGTAGTTAGACAGGTGGCATGATTTCAAGAAGCACCAAAGGAATCACATGTATTAGCAATGAAGAGGATTTTCAGATATCTCAAAGGAACATAAGAGTTTAGATTATGGTATCCAAAAGGAAAGGATCTATCACTTATTGCCTACATAGATGCAGATTGGACAGGTTGCATTGGTGACCGACGAAGCACCAGTGTAGCAGTATTCTACTTGGGTGAGTGTTTAGTATCTTGGCTAAGAAAGAAACAATCATCAATATATTTATCTACATCTGAAGAAAAGTATATTACAGCAATAGGATGTTGTACTAAAGTTCTATGGATGAAATATTTTTTAAAATATATATAGGTTGAGTATGATGATCCCATTCCAATATATTGTGATAATAAAAGCACCATCAGTATCTCAAAGAACTCGGTGATGCACTCCAAGATGAAGCACATTCCAATAAAGTATCACTTTCTACGAGAACATGTTGCAGAAAAGAACATTAGAGTTGAATATGTGGGCACAAAAGAACAATTGGTAGACATATTTAGAAAACTGCTTCCAAGGGAAGCCTTTGAGTATCTACGCCAGAGACTCAAAGTAATTTCTACTCCAAAATGAATGCTTTTGAATGCTTATCTTATATGTCTTAGATTTACACGAGGAAGCACCATAAAGAGGACATATCAGGTTAGAATATCAATTTCAGGAAGAGTTCAGTCAAAGGGAGTATCCCCAAGGACAGTTTAGTTAGGGAGGGCAGCCTTGGATGGAAAGATACATTTTCCATTGATTACAAAGGGGGAGAGATTTATCATATGCAAAGGTAAATGCCTGGAGAAAGAGAATAGAGGCATGGTTCTAGGGGGAACGATGGTCAATATTCTAACCTGATATGTCCCGAAAACTGCCCCTAAGGGATTCTCAATATTAATCAACACAATATGTGTCCTTGAATTAGTTCTTGAGTTTATACAATGCTTGAAGAACCCTTTCTAAATGGGTCTCTTCTTCTATTTATACTCTTTTTCTTCTAAATATTGTGTGACTCTTTGTATTCCCTTAAAGAAGTTGTTACAAAATTGTTCATCTACCTTCTTCTTAATGACAAGTATTTAAAGAAAAAGGAAAATTGGGAGTAGTTTAGAAAAGACAAAATAGGGAATAGGTAATGGCAATTTCTAATTTTCTATTTTTATCTTTTATGAATTCTTGTCTCATAGGTATGCTACCTAGATTTCCATTTGATCATGTAGGTATACGATTCTATGGAATTCCAACTCTTCTATGGTATTCGTGTGTAAAGCTATGTTGTTATCGAGGGTATGTGTATCCTTTGATAGTGTACCCATGAATGCATGAGCCATAGTATGGACCTTTTTCAGATGGATGAGGTGTTGTTCTATTAGCTTTGTTGTTACTATGGTGGTTGGCTCGGTGACTCTTTGTCTATCACTTGTGATATCTTGTACCTTGTTGACCAATTCCTCCATTATAAGATTTTTTTCAAGCTCCTCTAGCTAGGGAAGTTGACACAACTTGATTAGTTCTTGAACCACTTTGTGTATGCGTGAACAAATTGCTATTGAGAATGTCATTTATGTGTCTATCTTTTGTCTCATTTTTTGACAATGTTCTAGTGCATAGGCATCGATTTTTATTTCTCTGGGTGATGGATGATATAGCTCTGTTGGTGCATTTGGGCCTTCTGCAATCCATGTATCAACGTCATTCATGCCCTCCTGGATAATATTGAATTGTGTTATCTTGGTTTTCACAGTGCTATGTTGCTTTATGATAATGGAAGTGAATTCCTGAAACATGTGCAGGTGTGCATACATGTCAATAAGGGCTTCTTCTAGCTCAATCTTGACATGTTCCATGCTTATTTTTAAATTATGGAGACTACCCTCATCTATATTTACTTACAGAAGATTTTCCTCAATATCCTTTATCCTTTATTCTTGTTCCAAGTTATTTCAACATAGATTCTAGACATTTTCTTTTGTGGCATTCCAAAAAGAGGATCCAGTTGAGGCTATAACTACTAGATATTTACTAACATGTTCTGTCATGTGGATTTGGGTAATGATTGATATCGGGTTTCCCCTTATTACCGATACTTTCTTCTCTTTTTCTTGCACAATTCTTCCTGATGCTTTGTTGTATAAGAAATTCCTCAGGTTGGATACATCGTTTGGAATGAATGGTGTATCGAGTTCCAAACTTAGTCCAATGGCACCGATTGTTTATATCTAAGGGATATTAGTGTTCATTGGGACCGTCTCACTATTCCTAGCCTCTTCATATTTCTTTTTCTTCTCTTCTTCTACCTCTTTATCTACAATTTCCTTAGTTTCCTTCTCCACTACTTCTTTCGCTCCTGCTGCTACTGTTACCTATTTTGTTGCTTCCTTTTGATCATATTTCCTTATGGGAAGTTGCCTTTGTTGTGGCTTCTCCTTTATTTTTGTCTTTGGCTTCTTTAGTGATTTTCCTCTTTTTCTTAGTGATGTCGTTCCTTTTCTTTTGAACTTTCTCTTTCTTTCTCCTCTTTTTATCCACCAGTGTCTCTTATTCCTTCACTAATCTTGAATGTGAAGAAGTAGAAATTGGAGATGTCCTTCCTGTTACCTCCTCCTCTTCCTTCTTGATTTCTTATTCTCATGCTTTATCCTCATCCTAAATTCTCCCTAAGTGATTTCCCCATATTTTGAAGGTGAATTCATCATAATTTATTTCACCAGGATGTACCTCCTCGTCCTCCTATATATTTGTTTTATATTCCCGAGGAAAGCCTACCTTGCTGAAACGATCTTTTATGACTCCCTTTGGGTCATGTTTCCTTAAAATATCCTCTCCAAAATGATGCAATCTAGAAAGACGTTTACTTCTTATTGCGATTTGTTAGTATTCAAAAATGAGTAGATCCTAACATACAGTGGGATTGGTGGCCATATTTTCTTCTTGCCTCGGTATACCATTCCTCCTACTCCATGGATCATTGTTTGATATTTCACCTTCCGGAGTACTAGTTTGTCTGGTACAAACCGAGGGAGGATATGTGGGGCCTTTATTGTATCATACACCATGATATAAGTACCATGATCCATAAGGTTACAATCCCCATTCCTTTTTATGACAATTATAACGTTTTCAATCATACACGAGGTTGGTGTATTAAGTATAATATCGTACAAAGGAGCCAAAAAGTGTTCGCATATTTTCTCATATTTTGTCTTGTATTTTTTCTTCTAGAGCACTTTGCAATATATGTGAATGTCTTCATATAATGGTTTCCATTTCCACCCCATATTTGAGTATTGGTGGGAAACACACATGATGTCCAATAGGTAAAAATACATGTGGAACCTCAGAAAATTTCTCGGTTGAGCTTCTACAACTGTAGTGATATCATTTGTCAGTTTGGCTGACATGATGTCATCCCAGTTGAACAAAAATCCTTATATCGCGTAGTAATAAATCAGTGGCATGTATGACAAGGATAATTGGGAGGCATATGGCTCATCGTATAACCTCCATAGAATGTCTACCATGTATTGGTAAGGCCTCCTTAGTGTGGTCATAGGGTACCCTTTCTTGGGTCTATGTTTGAAATGTTTGTTGTCCTTGTACCATATGGGGAATAACTCTTTGGTTGTGTATTCAAACTCATCGAGAAGCTGTTTGTCCAGCTTCTTAATCCCCTTCTCAAGGTGATAACATTTTTCTAAGTATTTGAGATGAAATGATGTTATGGGTTCCTTTCTAGAGTTACAGATGTATATGTCCCTCAAATATACGTTCTTCAGGATCCAAGTATTGGCATCAACGCAAGGGAACACAACAATATGGGATGATACTCTAAATATCCTAGATTTTCTAATTTTCTTGAAGATATTTAATTCATGTTGGCCTTCAGTGTCAGTGGAGAATTTCTTCTACTTGAACGTGTGAAATACAACATAATATTTTTGGAGAGTTTTCATCAACTTGTTCGAAAATAAAAATTTCGACTTAAAGGTTTTAACAAGTGCTCCAAATCGAAAGATGTAAACTTGGTTGTTGAGTGAAGTTTAAAGAGCGTGTTTAGAGGAGGAGTAAGAATCCATTAAAGAGTCTTCAAAAATAAGAAAATACAAGGGGATCCATTTTCTTGGAAATATTTTGCAAATAGATTACAAAAAAAAGGAGGGTTGTAGTGCCTTGCATAACATGGTCTTATGCCAACTACCTCTTATTGCTATTTTATTTTATTTTAATTAAATAGTGGACCTATTACATTACTATGACCATGTTGCATTCATTATCCCCTTGGGTACATCCCTAGGTTCACCATATTATCCTCCCTAAGTACACTACACTTGTTTATATATGGGATAAAAATATCAAGTTAGTCAAAGAGGATTTAAACGATTGGGACAAAAACTACTTTGTTTCCCTCTCCATTGTGAAAGAACAAATGAAAAGGAAGTTAATGGAGGTGCAAAGGAGGATGGAAGACAAAGAGGCCACTATGTAGCTACAAAAGCAAGAGGTTGACTTGCAAAATCAATTCCAATTGGTAATGAGGCAAGAAGAGGAGCAATGCCACCTCAAATATCATAGTCTATGGCCTAATTTAGGGGATCAAAAATCAATATTCTTTCAAAAATAGGCGAGGGTGAGACTCTCCAAAAATAATATAAAATAAATCAACATGGAAGATGGAAACAAATTATCAAACTTTGAAGAAATTAATAAGGAAACAAAATTTCACTTCAACGCCCTCTTTAAATGGGATACACATACAGATAGAAACAATGTGAATGAACTACTTGAGCATATCCCATAAGTAATTTCCAATGTAGAAAATTATGATATGAAATGGTCGATAGAAGAAGAGGAAATTGAAAGAGTAATATGGATCCTTTACCCTCATAAATTTCTCGATCCATATGGGTTTACAATGTATTTTTATAGATTCTTTTAGGATCTTGTAAACTATGATCTTAAACTAATGTGGATATATTCCCAAAAGAACCAATAGATTGGGAGGGAGTATGGACAACTCTTTTTTGGATGTAGTCCAAAAATAAACTAACATTTCCTCCTTTGACATATTTCACCCTATTTCTTTATGCAAGTGCTCTTATAAAATCATGACAAAAATTATTGTTGGTCGAATGAAGAATTTTCTACCTAATCTCATATCAACTAATTAGGGAGAGTTTGTGAAAAACAACTAGATCATAGACAACATACTATTGGTGCAAGAAGTGATTTTTTCAAGTTTCAAAGAAAAGGAGAAGGAAAAGGTCATAAAACCAATGCCTTCGACTGGTCAAGGGATTTCTTATATCTTTAAAGTTATTATTGACTTTTGATTTTGCACTAATTTTGTATCTTGGATAGATTCATGTGTCAATACTCCATGTATTGCACCATTATTTAGTGGCCAACTAACACCCTTCTTCCAAAGTAGTAGGGGATTGAGGCAAGGATTCCCTCTCTCCCCTTTACTATTCATAATCATAGCTAGGACACTTAGCCACAAATTGGAATTATAAAGAGAAATTGGGAAGCTTCCGAGGATTATAATTGTAAGAGGTGTTAAGAGAATTAGCCACTCTCAATTTTCCAATGACACACTTCCGGTTGGGGGTGCTTCACTTATCACTACAAGAAGATTCAAAATAATTTTGGACTCCTTTCTGGATTCCATCAGAGGGGTGGTCAATCAGAGGAAATGTCAAATATTTGGTTGTAATTCTAGTATGTAGGTAATTCACCTGATCTCCAGAAAACTTCAATTTCCATTGGTATAGGAGTGTCGTTTCTTCCTCTACCTTGGGATATCTATTTCAATCAAAGGAGCCTATTCTCAAGCCCGGGTAAGCATTATAAATAATATTAGAACTAAGTTCAGGCTCTAGGGTTCTTAGTGGCTTAACTCGACTAGTCATACAGTTCTTATAAAATCTATTATATTTTCCCTCCCCTTATATCAATGCTCTTCTTTATTGGTTCCTACTAAAATTTTAAATCAAGTTTCTATCAATATTAAGAAATTTTTATGGTAGAGTGGAAAATCTAATTTGAGGAAGTATCATATTTTGAATTGGAAGATGGTAAGAAGCCCAAAGGATAAAGGCAAACTTGGTATAAAAGATCCAACAATGATAAATGTGTCCCTAGGAGAGAATTTGGTTTGGATAATGATTGATGATTCTTTAGAATGGTGGAAGAAGGTACTTTGGAAAAACTATTTTACAAGTTCAAGGTCTAGATGTGTAGAAAACACCCTCAAATCACAAAAGGGATCCCCTATCTTCAGGTTATTGAAAGTTGCAATTCCTCTAATCTAGACAAGCTAACTTGGTATTTGGGAAATGGGAAGTGCATGAGAATCTATGATGACAACATTATTTGTATGCAAACTTAGAGTAACATGGTGGATCTAGCTCCACTGAGAACATGGACAAAGAGGATGAGTTTGCATACCCTATATGATATTTTAGAATGGGACATATTGACAAGGGCTTGGAAAGGATGGATATTTGTCTCTCCCCTAGAATCCACCTCTCATCTTGTCAACATTCTTTATCAAACTCCATCTAGATGTGCCCCACTAAAAATTGTTGTAAAGGACTGAAGGGGCTAGGGAGAAGCTCGTTATACTGTCCAATCTAGGTATTCTACTGTCCTAGAGGCCACTAATATTTTCCAACGTTCACCCCCCTAGAAAAAAAATATAGTCAAGTGATGGTTTACTAAAGATCAACCTTTTGTTTTGGACTATGGTACATGGGGAAATCCTTAGAATGGAAAATTTCAGAAAAATAGGAGTTGCAAGACCCACACAATGTTCCTTGTGTGCTAGAGAAGGATAAATAGGTGTACATATTTTCATTGAGTGTAAATATGATCAAGAAGAATAGGAAAGCACCCTCATTGGTGTGTTGCATCGGGTGAGATGACCTTGAAGTTGGGAAGATATGTTTTCAAATTGGGGGGAAATGTTTAATGGCTCATTTCAAAACAAAAAGGTATTTAGTAGAGTATGGTATTCCTTGCGTAAATTCATGTGTTAGAAAATATGGATGGAAAAAAATAATATTTTTTTTAATGATGAATGAATTAAGCCAAGATAAAATTCTTCCAAGGCCAAGGTGCTTATATCGGAGCACTAGTGATTCATAATTTATGAACACAAATTGTCATTGGATGCTCTTGAGGAAGCCTGACTCAGAAAATTCCGTCTTAACCAAGTTAAACAACCTCATTCTCCCAAATTAGGATCACTGCCATGTTGGAAAATTAGAAGGGAGTCATCTAAATTTTTGGATTGTAGAATGCAACAACAGTGTAATCCCTTGTTCTTTGATGGAGATTCCAATAATAATCTGAGGTTCGCAGGTGCATGGGGGAGTATTCATGATCCTAGGGGGAACAAGATTGTGCACTATGCCTAGGGGCTAGGGAAAGTGTTGAACAACCTTGTTGAATCATACTCATTGTTTCATGGGCTCAACGTAGCTAGGAAAATAGGAATCAAGAAACTATTTGTCTTTGGGGATGCAATGACTATTATCAGGGAAGTAATAACCCAATCTAATCCTAGAGGGACCAATATTTAGGGAACCATTGTGTCAATCAAGAAGGTATTGTCTCAGTTCGACAAGGTTGAGCTCTTTCATATTCAAAGAGAACTAAATGATGAAGAATATGTGTACGAAAAATTCACCACATCGTGAAATCCCAAAGTTCTTATGGAAAATAAGGAAATCTTCAAAGCCATAATCCCCTAACTTTATTATTGTTTATGGGTAGTGTTACTGATCTAGGTGGATATTGGTGGCCACTCACTTGTTCCACTAATTTGGAATGGTTCCACATCTTGGCAATTTTTCTACAGTTTTTTGGGTCCCAAACTTCTTGGGCTGTTTTGAGGCCCTTAACGATGTTTTTTTTGACATGGAAGCCCCCAAAAGATGTCAACCTTTCCATTGGGATACCGAGAACCCCAAACAAAGATTGTATGCAAAAGTAATTTCCCTCAGAAGTTGATGTATCTACTAACCACATCGGGGCCCACAAACCTTTTGGTGTTTCATATCTAGGGTTAGGATTTTGGATATTTAGGGTTTTGTAATTGATACTTTATTTTAAAATCCCTTTTCAGCCTCTTTGTAATCATCTTCTTGTGAATGAGCATAGCTGACACATCTCTCTCTTTAGGGATAAGCTACCACCATTCTAGCTTGTTTGTGTGCTTCGCGTTTTACAGTGTTGTGTATTCTATTCATTAATATAATACAATTTAACTGTATTATTGTGCTTCTTGCAATATCTTTGTGTGTTTCCTTTTTATATCTCTACCTTCATTTCATTCTCAATGTAATCCAAATCAATTACAAATAAAATCCACTAATTGATGATTATCAATGCATGTCAACTCTAGTAGGTGTCCCACGAGGCAACACAAGCTGAGAAGATACAACGAGACAACAAGAGAAAGTGAGACCTTGTGCTCATTTACTCTTGAAGGACTTGCTCATGGATTATAATTGTGCATTCATGGAGAGGTTTAATCAATTTTGGATTATTCTCTAGGTGGTTTCTCCATAATTTAGTTTTGGAGAGGTGGTCTGGTAAAGGGTAGGAACTGTTGAGAGGAGAAACGATAGTTTCACTTGCATAGGGTCTGGGCAATGGCATGCTCTGGATTTTAATGGTGATGTTTGATTGCAGATAGGGGAGAATCGAAAACTTTGGTCTCTTTTTCAATGTGGTGTTGGTAATGTGGTTGACATTTTCATTCTTTTCTTAATTTTCATTTACGTGGGTCTATTCTCGTCCAAGATGACATTTTTAGTAATCTATAATAGGGGAATTGGGGGGTTTTCTTTTAACCAATCTCATGGCTCGGGGAGAAGAGTGTTAGGGCCCCTATTTTCAGAGATAACGAAGTTCGTTTTGAGGGCCAATTGGGCAGTAATTGAAAGTGACAACCTTC
>JASDQU010106233.1:184164-207363 GCA_032191745.1 Picea mariana
GATGATACTCTAAATATCCTAGATCTTCTAATGTTCTTGAAGATATTTAATTCATCTTGGCCTTCAGTGTCAGTGGAGAAGTTCTTCTTTTGAACGTCTGATACATATATCCCTAGATGAGTGCATCTCCTTCCTTTTCTAGGATTCCAAAAGTGTTGCCATACATGGCTCCAGGGGTGTCTGGTTCATATTCAATATGTTTTCCACTTATGGAGGCCTCGATGGTTGGCACTTTGCTAGTTGTTTTCTTTCTAGGAGACATATATGAACTTGCAAAGAAAGATGGGATCAATATTAAGACAAAATCATAACTAACATAAAATTTAATCTATCTAAGTATCTTCAAATATCGAAGGATTCGCTTGAGCTGACGTTTGGTGGAATATCATCATATTAAGATGATAGAATGATAGCAGGCATGGTGAGAATTCTGGTGGAAGTTAGAGAGTTAAAATATTTAAAATATTCTCAAAAGTAAAAACTGGAACATTTCTTACAAACTGCTCTGATGGCTATCGAAAGAGTTAGTGTCAAATGCTCTGAAATCCATCGATAAAGATAATTTGAAAGGATCCAATATGATTGGTGTACATTGGGTCAGTTGATGATAAGTTCATCGATGAATGTGGGGGATCGATATAATCGGTGGAGTTAAATTTAAATCCTCCGATATATCGGAGGAGTTGATACAAACTCCTCTGATATATTGGGAGAGTTGTCTATAAGTGTTCTGAAAGGTAAAATGATTCAGGAGAGTTTACATGAACTTCGTTGATGGTTGTTGAGCTAGTTTATGGGGATACTTCCGTCGACATCAAAATTTTAACACCAAGGCTTCCATCTACCAAGGGAATTCTCGAAAATTGATTAAGTCTAGAAAGGTTTGGACCCGCAAGGGGTTAGATTTGATATTCTTTGGGAAAATGGCTCTTAAGATTGCAGAATGGATGGGGTTTTAGTTGGTATTAAGTATATTAGTGGTGAGGTAAAGAAACATGTTATCTCCCTTGTATTTTAATCAAGTATTATGGTTTTCAAAATCGTATCAATGACAAGTCCACGACCAAGGAAAATTTGTAAGGAGTTATTGTGATAGCCCCATGGTATTTTGAGGTAGGTTTACAGGTTTCTTAAGGCCCTGGAGGATTGATCAAGGTTTTAGAATGAGTCGAGGGTGACTACTACAAAATTTATGGGTAGTCCATCCCTGAAAGGATACATAACCAGTTAAAAAAATGACCACAAAAACCCTAACCCTAAAATATTGCAAGAATGTACATTCGGTCTTACCTGGCGCTCACATACACATCGATGATCATGATTGATTGAGAGTGAGAGGATTAGGTTTCAGATTCCTTCGAAAACTCAATGGGATGGTATATTCGACACTTTACTCGTGAAAAAAGGTAAAGATACGAACGGGGGTGGGCGATCTTTTTATAACACCAAAGAACATTAAATACATGATGCGATGCTAGGATCACATCGATGAAGTTAACTGAAATATCTATGATATGCATCAGATAAATTCATGGGAAGTACTCTGATGTATATCATATATCTTGGTGTGAAAAGAGTCAATGCTCGTTTAGAGGGGAAAGAGGAAAGTTCTTCGATGCATCAGTTGAGATTTAACGAACTCCTCTGATGCATCGAAGGAGTTGGCAACAACTCTTGTGAAACTATTTGTTTTCTATGGCTATCAATAGATTTTGAGGAAACTCCTTTGATGTACATCAAAGGATTTTGGGTTAATTCCTCTGATGTACATCTGGGGAGTTTTCATCAACTTGTTCGAAAATAAAAATTTTGACTTAAACGTTTTCTCAAGTGCTCCAAATCGAAAGATGTAAACTTGGTTGTTGAGTGAAGTTTGAAGAGCGTGTTTAGAGGAGGAGTAAGAATCCATTAAAGAGTCTTCAAAAATAAGAAAATACAAGGGGATCCATTTTCTTGGAAATATTTTGCAAATAGATTACAAAAAAAAGGAGAGTTGTAGTGCCTTGCACATCATGGTCTTATGCCAACTACCTCTTATTGTTATATTATTTTATTTTAATTAAATAGTGGACCTATTACATTATTATGATTATGTTACATTCATTATCACCTTGGGTACATCCCTAGGTTCACCATATTATCCTCCCTAGGTACACTACACTTGTTTATATATGGGATAAAAATATCAAGTTAGTCAAAGAGGATTTAAATGATTGGGACAAAAATTACTTTGTTTCCCCCTCCATTGTGAAAGAATAGATGAAAAGGAAGTTAATGGAGGTGCAAAGGAGGATGGAAGACAAAGAGGCCACTATGTAGCTACAAAAGCAAGAGGTTGACTTGCAAAATCAATTCCAACTAGTAATGAGGCAAGAAGAGGAGCAATGTTGCCTCAAATATCATAGTCTATGGCCTAATTTAGGGGATCAAAAATCAATCTTCTTTCAAAAGTAGGAGAGGGTGAGACTCTCCAAAAATAATATAAAATAAATCAACATGGAAGATGGAAACAAATTGTCAGACTTTGAAGAAATTAATAAGGAAACAAAATTTCACTTCAACGCCCTCTTTAAACGGGATACACATACATATAGAAACAATGTGAATGAACTACTTGAGCATATCCCAGAAGTAATTTCCAATGCAAAAAATTATGATATGAAATGGTCGATAGAAGAAGAGGAAATTGAAAGAGTAATATGGATCCTTTACCCTCATAAATTCCTCGATCCATATGGGTTTACAATGTATTTTTATAGATTCTTTTAGGATCTTGTAAACTATGATCTTAAACTAATGCGGATATATTCCCAAAAGAACCAATAGATTGGGAGGGAGTATGGACAACTCTTTTTTGGATGTAGTCAAAAAATAAACTAACAGTTCCTCCTTTGACATATTTCACCCTATTTCTTTATGCAAGTGCTCTTATAAAATCATGAAAAAAATAATTGTTCGTCGAATGAAGAAGTTTCTACCTAATCTCATATCAACTAATTAGGGAGGGTTTGTGAAAAACAACTAGATCATAGACAACATACTATTGGTGCAAGAAGTGATTCATACAAGTTTCAAAGAAAAGGAGAAGGAAATGGTCATAAAACCAATGCTTTCGACTGGTCAAGGAATTTCGTATATCTTTAAAGTTATTATTGAATTTTGATTTTGCACTAATTTTGTTTCTTGGATAGATTCATGTGTCAATACTCCATGTATTGCACCATTATTTAGTGGCCAACTAACGTCCTTCTTCCAAAGTAGTAGGGGATTGAGGCAAGGATTCCCTCTCTCACCTTTACTATTCATAATCATAGCTAGGACACTTAGCCACAAATTGGAATCATAAAGAGAAGTTGGGAAGCTTCTGAGGATTATAATTGTAAGAGGTGTTAAGAGTATTAGCCACTCTCAATTTTCCAATGATACACTTCCGGTTGGGGGTGCTTCACTTATCACTACAAGAAGATTCAAAATAATTTTGGACTCCTTTCTGGATTCCATCAGAGAGGTGGTCAATCAGAGGAAATGTCAAATATTTGGTTGGAATTCTAGTATGTAGGTAATGCACCCGATCTCCAGAAAACTTCAATTTCCATTGGTATAGGAGTGTCGTTTCTTCCTCTACCTTGGGATCTCGATTTCAATCAAAGGAGCCTATTCTCAATCCTGGGTAAGCATTATAGATAATATTAGAACTAAGTTCAAGCTCTAGGGTTCTTAGTGGCTTAACCCGACTAGTCATACAGTTCTTATAAAATATATTCTATTTTCCTTCCCCTTATATCAATGCTCTTCTTTATTGGTTCCTACTAAAATTTTAAATCAAGTTGCTATCAATATTAAGAAATTTTTATGGTAGAAAATCTAATTTGAGGAAGTATCATATTTTGAATTGGAAGATGGTAAGAAGCCCAAAGGATAAAGGCAAACTTGGTATAAAAGATCCAACAATGATAAATGTGTCCCTAGGAGCGAATTTGGTTTGGAGAATGATCGATGATTCTTTAGAATGGTGGAAGAAGGTACTTTGGAAAAACTATTTTACAAGTTCAAGGTCTAGATGTGTAGAAAACACCCTCAAATCACAAAAGGGATCCCCTATCTTTAGGTTATTGAAAGTTGCAATTCCTCTAATCTAGACTAAGCTAACTTGGTATTTGGGAAATGGGAAGTGCATGAGAATCTGTGATGACAACATTATTTGTCTGCAAACTTAGAGTAACATGGCGGATCTAGCTCCACTGAGAACATGGACAGAGAGGATGAGTTTGCATACCCTATATGATATTTTAGATTGGGACATATTGACAAGGGCTTGGAAAGGATGGATATTTGACTCTCCCCTAGAACCCACCTCTCATCTTGTCAACATTCTTTATCAAACTCCATCTAGATTTGCCCCACTAAAAATTGTTGTAAAGGACTGAAGGGGCTAAAGAGAAGCTCGTTATACTGTCAAATCTAGGTATTCTACTGTCCTAGAGACCACTAATATTTCCCAACGTTCACCCCCCTAGAAAAAAAATATATTCAAGTGATGGTTTACTAAAGATCAACCTGTTTGTTTGGACTATGGTACATGGGGAAATCCTTATAATGGAAAATTTCAGAAAAATAGGAGTTGCAAGCCCCACACAATGTTCCTTGTGTGCTAGAGAAGGATAAATAGGTGTACATATTTTCATTGAGTGTAAATATGATCAAGAAGAATAGGAAAGCACCCTCATTGGTGTGTTGCATCGGGTGAGAGGACCTTGAAGCTGGGAAGATATGTTTTCAAATTGGGGGGAAATGTTCAATGGCTCATTTCAAAACAAAAAGGTATTTAGTACAGTATGGTATTCCTTGCCTAAATTCCTATGTTGGAAAATATGGATGGAAAAAAATAATATTTTTTTAATGATGAATCAATTAAGCCAAGACAGATTGCTTCCAAGGCCAAGGTGCTTATATGAGAGCACTTGTGAATCATAATTTATGAACATGAATTGTCATTGGATTCTCTTGAGGAAGCGTGACTCAGAAAATTCCATCTTAACCAAGTTAAAAAACCTCATTCTCCCAAATCAGGATCACTGCCATGTTGGAAAATTAGAAGGGAGTCATCTAAGTTTTTGGATTGTAGGATTCAACAACATTGTAATCCCTTGTTCTTTGATGGGGATTCCAATAATAATCTGAGGTTCGCAGGTGCATGTGGAAGTATTCATGATCCTAGGGGGAACAAGATTGTGCATTATGCCTAGGGGCTAGGGAAAGTGTTGAACAACCTTGTTGAATCATACTCATTGTTGCATGGGCTCAACGTAGCTAGGAAAATAGGAATCTAGAAACTATTTATCTTTGGGGATGCAATGACTATTATCAGGGAAGTAATAACCCAATCTAATCCTAGAGGGACCAATATTTAGGGAACCATTGTGTGAATCAAGAAGGTATTGTATTAGTTCGACAAGGTTGAGCTCTTTTGCATTCAAAGAGAACTAAATGATGAAGACTATGTGTACGAAAAATTCACCACATCGTGAAATCCCAAAGTTCTTATGGAAAACGAGGAAATCTTCAAAGCCACAATCCCCTAACTTTATTATTGTTTATGGGTAGTGCTACTGATCTAGGTGGATATTGGTGGCCACTCACTTGTTCCACTAATTTGGAATGGTTCCGCATCTTGTTAGTTTTTCCACAGTTTTTCAGGTCCCAAACTTCTTGGGCCGTTTTGAGGCCCTTAACGATGTTTTTTTGACATGGAATCCCCCAACAAATGTCAACCTTTCCAATGAGATACCAAGAACCCCAAACAGAGATCATATGAAAAAGTAATGTCCCTCAAAAGTTGATGTATCTACTAACCACATCAGGGTCCACAAACCTTTTGGTGTTTCATATCTAGGGTTAGGATTTTGGATATTTAGTGTTTTCTAATTGATACTTTATTTTAAAATCCCTTTTTCAGCATCTTTGTAATCATCTTCTTGTGAATGAGCATAGCTGACACATCTCTCTCTTTAGGGATAAGCTACCACCATTCTAGCTTGTTTGTGTGCTTTGCGTTTTACATTGTTTTGTATTCTATTCATTAATAGAATATGATTTAACTGTATTATTGTGCTTCTTGCAATATCTTTGTGTGTTTCCTTTTTATATCTCTGCCTTCATTTCATTCTCAATGTAATCCAGATCAATTACAAATAAAATCCACTAATTGATGATTATCAATGCATATCAACTCCAGTAGGTGTCCCACGAGGCAACACAAGCTGAGAAGATACAGTGAGACAACAAGAGAAAGTGAGACCTTGTGCTCATTTACTCTTGAAGGACTTGCTCATGGATTATAATTGTGCATTCATGGAGAGGTTTAATCAATTTCGAATTATTCTCTAGGTGGTTTCTCCATAATTTAGTTTTGGAGAGGTGGTCTGGTAGAGGGTAGGAACTGTTGAGAGGGGCGACGATAGTTGCACTTGCATAGGGTTTGGGCAATGGTGTGCTCTGGATTTTAATGGTGATGTTTGATTGTAGATAGGGGAGGATTGAAAACTTTGGTCTCTTTTTCAACATGGTGTTGGTAATGTGGTTGACATTTTCATTATTTTCTTAATTTTCATTTACGTGGGTCTATTCTCATCCAAGATGACATTTTCAGTAATCTATAATAGGGGAACTGGGGGTTTTCTTTTAACCAATCTCATGGCTCAGGGAGAAGAGTGTTAGGGCACCTATTTTCAGAGATAGCGAAGTTCGTTTTGAGGGCCAATTGGGCAGTAATTGAAAGTGACAACCTTCGTGAGATTAAGAAGGTACTACACAGACATGAGGAGGTTACCCAGGCTAACAACATTGCATTATTGGTTCTTTCATCCAAGGTGGAAGAATTGGAAGATTCTTGTGAAAATCAAAATGACAACCTTTTGAGCCTTCTTCTCACTCAAAAGCATCAAATTGACTCATTGGAAGCAAAATTTGGTAGTTTGTGAGCTTTAGTTGTTTCATAGTGGATGGATAACATCCCCTTAGCGTCAAACGATCTGGGAACTCAAAGCTCTATCCATTGAGGGGGAGTTGAGGTAGAGTCTATCTTTCAAAATCAGCTACCAATGGAAATTGAAGACGCAAGCATCCACTACTCTAGCGAGGAGCAAGAAGATCAAGATTTTTTTTTTAGAGTCAAATGCAATTTGGGTCAGTTTATTAGGTAGCCAACATGTATGAATACTTGGAACTCTTGTGTGGTACATCTTTTTTGTCTCTAAATTTAAATATAAAATCATGTTATGTATGGGGGAAGTCCAAAAAACAATAGATATACTAGCTAGCTTATATATATATTAATACAAATTCAGTTCTTGTTAAAAAACTGTTAGAAAGTATTGAAATTAAGATTTAATTTAGTAGAAGCAATATTGTTATACATATTTTAAAATTGAAATTTAATATAAAAGATTGTAAAAAAAACTTTTTTATTCTCTATTTTCTTAATATTGCAAAGAATAACATAATAATAATTAGTTTTGTTTTATTTAATAATATAATTAGATTATAAAACATTATGCTTTTATGTTATTTTGTTTCATTTTTTATAATTTTGTTTTTTTAATATTAAAATTTAATATTAATAATTTTGTTTTTTTAATATTAAATTTTTATTAGTTTCATAGTGAAACTGGGCGTTGGTCAATTCCTAAAACTTCATGGGATGAAAGAGTATGTCACCTTTGTGACACTAAGAAGATTGAAGATGAAAAGCACTTTCTCTTAGATTGTCCAGCGTATACCCATATTAGATCTCAGTTTCAAAATATTGATCACACTACCAACCTTCCTAACCTCTTAACTCAACAAAAGTATGGTGATCTTGGAAAGCTTCTCTTAATGTTTTTCGAGCATAGAAACAAAATTCTAAAGAATCACAAGTAATAACTTACCCTCTTAAAGTTCAATAAACCAATTAAGTCTTAGTAGACGTTAATTATCATCATCATGATCATAAAATATTACATATATATTTTAATATTTATTTAAATTAATTTGTTTTTAAATTTAAATCTCTTACATTCCCAAAAAAAAAAAAAAAATAAATAAATAAATAAATAAAAAAAAAAAATTGTTAGATTTAATGAAATTTAATACCTTCATCTTAATTCACGTGAAAATAACTAATATACACCTAACTCGAATTATTTGAAAGTTGACTACTCAAGTCGTACAGCTAGACTCACATGGCACGGGTATTCACCAAGTCAAAATCTAAAATATTATAACATTAAATAACTGTTATAATACCTTCATCTTAATTCACGTGACAATAACTAATATACACCTAACTCGAATTATTTGAAAGTTGACTACTCAAGTCGTACAGCTAGACTCACATGGCACGGGTATTCACCAAGTCCAAATCTAAAATATTATAACATTAAATAACTGTAACCTTCCCTTTCCAAAACAACTTTTTATTCTCCATCTATTTGAAGCATCCAGTACCACAACTTTTTATTCTCCATCTATTTAAAGCATCTAGTACCACTTACTTGCTTTATTAAATATCCCTTAAAATATTTATCTAATATCCCTAACACCTTTTAATTATAACTATTAAGATATTTTTAAAACATAAATACTTAGACTACCTATTTTATTTTAGATGTTCTTCTAAATATCCATAAAAATAAATTCAATATCCCTGAAATCTTTTATTATTTATACATATATACTAATAGATACTTAAATATCTTATTTTTCAAATACGTTTTATTGTTTTCCAAATAAATTAAATATACTTAACATTTCTAAATATTTGTATATTATATTTTTTTAATTTTTAAATATCCATTAAAATTCTGGTCTAATACCTTTTTAAATATATTTTTTAAAAATTTAATTTTATTAAAATAAATATAAATTATATAAATCCCCTCTTTCATATTCACATGATTTCCTTATTGTCCATATGACAATACCCATATACCTAACATCTTAAATACCTAACCAAAATATTCAGATTGTAGCCGCGCACTGTGTAAGAGGGAAATTAATATTGAAAGCTTGGTATATGCTTTAGTATATTTGGTACTGTGGTTCTCAAGTCAATCTAATCTGTCTTTATGTTTTTCAGGACCATTGAGGAGTACTGTGTTCGGTCCAAACACGTTGTTTGGCGCCATTGAAACCCTAAAAAACCCAATGTATTGATCAATTTTATATTCAATTGCATAAGCTGTCATTCCATGACTTTATTGAAGCGGACAATGTCAATTTTTTTCGAAGGATGAATGGTTAATTTTGAATAAGATCAGTCTAAACGTTCTACCTTTTCAGGTTTTTTTTTTGTCACTTTTTCCGTTTGATTTTGGTCTAAATTTGGTGATGAATAGTTGGATCTGCAGATTTGAGTGGTTAAGTTTGTATAATCCGAATGTCCCAGGAGTTTTTCAGCACGCTAAATCTATTTATGTATTCAAAAAAACAATTTAAACAACAGAAAATAGAGATTTTACCTAAATTTACATCACTAGATTCTCACCAATTCCTACCAGAAAAGCTAAAAGATAACCCCACTTTGAATATTTAAATCCCAGGATAAAAAACTATACATTATCAAATTATATAAATTGAGATATCCAATCAAATTTGAAAATATTTCATATTCAATTCTATATATTTTTTCATTTATAAATTAGGAAATCGAAATAAAGTTAACCCTTGTTCAAGGAAGACCAGTTTGCCATCAGTCCTGCCCGAAGGAAACCAGGATTGATGGTGAGTCAATGTCTTAATTGTGCCTAGAGTCTTACAGGAAGTAACTAGCATCATATAAAAAACTATGAAAAAGAGACTGTGAGCTTTGAATAGGACCATAGCTAATACCCGGTGGTGTCTGAGGTGGTGTCCGTATCTGGAGCGTGTGCCTTGGATGAAATGACAAAGTGTTGCAGGCAGGTTGGGCATCGTTGTCCCGATGGCACATTGGAATAGGCGTCAAAGAGCATGTCCACCCGCTAGCCCATGAGGGTGCCACGATAGGTGTGGTCCTCCATCTGGCTCCTCAGGTCAAAAACCAAATTGAGCAGGTCCAAATGGAGTAGAGGTGGCGGGTCATTCCATTGAGTGTGCATGCAAGAGATAGGAGGTGGCATGAAGATTGTGCCACCCTCCTTAGCCTTGCCACTTCGCTCGCTTGGCTTTGCTTTGCCTGGCTCGCTTGAGTTTTCTTTCCTAATCAGTGGCTCACTTGAGTTTTCTTCCCCAGTCCGCTTCAGGTCTGCTTCTTCCTCTGTTCTTCACATGTTGTTTCCCAAGGCGTCTTTAGCAACTGGGCCTGCTTCCTGAGGGTCCATATCTGGTGGGGTCTCCTCTTCTACATAGCAGGGGAAGTCTTCTCCCTGAGTCAACACAGTTTCACTGCAATGATAATCCTCGAGGCCAGACAAGGAGGTTTTCACTCTGAAATCACTTGGTGGGTCCCAATTATCCGGCGCGGTGAAAAGGAGCAGCTCCGAAGTCTCCTGAAAAGGCTCCTCCGGGATTACCTCTTTGACGTAGGCCATGGGAGGCTCCACGTTGGCTGTTGCAATCGGAGGTTCCATGATGATTGCTGCAACAAGAGGCTCCACGATGACTGCTACAACCGGAGACACATTACATGCAGTTCTGCTGTGTTGAAGTTGGGTCCGGGCAATGGAGAGAGCCCTTTCCATTTTCTGCATGCATTTTCGGCGAGCAGTATAGGAATGTCAGGCTGAGCCTTGGCAAGGCTTTCCTCGTTCACGAGGCATCAAGCTAGGGATGCAGGTGGGAGGTCTGTTGAAGGCAAGAAGATGGCTGCTCCGAGGCTTCCAGCTACAGCTCTGTTGCAGAGCGAAAATGAAATGGAGAAAAACATGATGCGGGAGCGCTAAGAGCAGGAGGGCCGACGGGACGTTCGGCGCCATTAAGTCCTCTGTGTGGATGAGCGTCATAACTAGACTGCTCGCGGGAAGGGCAAGTCTCCTTAATGCTGAGGGGATGGGAATCGACCGACCTCATTTAAGGCCAGGCCTGGCTCCACGCCATGTGTCTCGGTAGGTCTGCTTGGCACCCCATCTGGGGGTAGGCAAGAAATAG
Organism: Picea mariana; assembly: GCA_032191745.1. NCBI lineage: Eukaryota > Viridiplantae > Streptophyta > Pinopsida > Pinales > Pinaceae > Picea > Picea mariana. Next base: position 195,271 of record JASDQU010106233.1, read on the forward strand.
TTAGATCAACAGATTTGAGTGATTTTTTTTGTATAATCCAAGTGTCCCAACGGTTTTTCAACATGCTGAATCTATTTCTACATACAAAAATGGATTTTAAACAACAAAAGATATTGATTTAGAGCAGATTTTACTAAAAAAATCATTTCATAAAACATTTTAACAAAAACTTATTATTTACCATTGATATACTCTATTTAATGCTCTATAAAATGGGATATATACAATTTGATTTAAAACATCTTTAGATTAGACAATATATATCCCAACATATAGGTCAATTAGGTGTAGCTTGGATGGTTGTGAGGAATGATTGTTATCCTTTCCACAATCTTTTTTTTGGTCATAATATTTAGAACAATATAATGTTTTGATAGAACAAATGTATAAAAGTAGACAAAAAGACAAAACCCAGGTTAGATTAGTTTTATATATTATAAAGACAAGTTTTGATGAACTTTTGGATTTTTCATGAACCTTTTCTGAAAAATATAAAAACAAAAATAGAATATAATCACAATATGTGTTTATTATAGTTTCACTTGAATCTTTAATAAAATAGCAGTGAGACTGCTTTTTTCTGGGTGAAAAAAAGTTATTCGCCACTGACATACTCTATCTACAACACAGCTTTAGATTTTTTCTAATGGCACCTTTTTTCTGGGTGAAAAAAAATTATTCGCCACTGATATACTCGATCTACAACACAGTTTTAGATTTTTTCTAGTGGCACCTTTTTTCTGGGTGAAAAAAAATTATTCGCCACTGATATACTCTATCTACAACACAGTTTTAGATTTTTTCTAATGGCACAGATCTATAGTAAACAAAAACTAATGGCACCGATCTATAGTAAACAAAAACTCAAGAAAGTCCGCCATTCCAAGTTGTCAGAAACACACAAAGTCTCGTGCATCGAGGTAAAGGTACTCGGTCGTTACACAGTCATAGTTATGATTTTCAGCAGCGCGATCGGCTTATTTACTACCACATGGCCGGGTCCAATGTCAATGAAGATCAGACAGCAAGAACGAGAGCGAGTTATATCTATTACAATAAATGCATTAATCAATTCTGTCGTCCCGGGTTTCTTATATAGGGATTCCCGGGTGCAACTTCCAGTATCACTCAAACTCGTCTTTCAGAAATTGGTTCGATCTTTTTCGTAAAAGGAGAATGGACTTCTATACTGTCTCATTAGTCGCTGTGCTAGTTTTTGTCTGTGTAACGACGGCAGATGCTGCGCCGCCAGCGCAATTTGTGTTCGGAGACTCGTTGGTGGACACTGGCAACAACAATTATCTTGCTGCGATTGCCAGAGCGGATCGCAGTCCTTACGGAATTGATTTGCCCAGCCGTCTACCAACTGGACGGTTTTGCAATGGATTAAATATCGCGGATTTTATCGGTTAGAGTTTCAGACTTCAGACGTTTTCAATTTTGTTTTTAAAGAATAGAGGATCTAGATCTATATAGACGATGTGGTCATAATAATTATATAAGGTTTAATGAAATATATGGATTGATATAAAATTTGAATGAAATATATGTATTTCAGGCCTGAAGTTTGGATCCCAACCCGTGCTGCCATATTTAGATCCTTTACTCCAGGGCCAGGAATTGCTGAGGGGTGCCAACTTCGCCTCTTCAGGCATTGGCATTCTAAATGATACGGGGCTTCAGTTTGTACGCATAAATTCATCTTAATCCCGGACTTTGATATTAAACTCCACCTCTTTTCATAAATGCCGTAGCTTGTTGCTCTCTCATGGAATGATTTGCAGATATTGATCAAATGAATCTGTTTGCATACAGGGTCAAATTTTAAGGATGGATCAGCAGTTCGAGTTTTTCCAGAAGTATCAAGACAGAGTTGCAAGCATCATAGGACGTACTGCGACCAATAAACTCGTTGCGGAGGGGCTCGTNATGGATTGATATAAAATTTGAATGAAATATATGTATTTCAGGCCTGAAGTTTGGATCCCAACCCGTGCTGCCATATTTAGATCCTTTACTCCAGGGCCAGGAATTGCTGAGGGGTGCCAACTTTGCCTCTTCAGGCATTGGCATTCTAAATGATACGGGGCTTCAGTTTGTACGCATAAATTCATCTTAATCCCGGACTTTGATATTAAACTCCACCTCTTTTCATAAATGCCGTAGCTTGTTGCTCTCTCATGGAATGATTTGCAGATATTGATCAAATGAATCTGTTTGCATGCAGGGTCAAATTTTAAGGATGGATCAGCAGTTCGAGTTTTTCCAGAAGTATCAAGACAGAGTTGCAAGCATCATAGGACGTACTGCGACCAATAAACTCGTTGCGGAGGGGCTCGTGTCGATAGCACTTGGAGGAAATGATTACGTTAATAACTACTTTCTTCTTCCCGTAACACTGAGATCCCTGCAGTTCTCGTTACCCGCCTATACTAACTTCATCATCTCCGAGTATGAGAAGATTCTGGCGGTAATTAGCTTTCTGTATTCTATGAGATTTACTAGTGGATTCGGGTTTTGGAAGTTTATGTCTATCACATTGCCCTGTAAATTGACTGATGAATTTGCAGAGATTTTACGAGCTGGGAGCCCGCAGGGTTCTGGTTCTGTCCTCGGGGCCTTTGGGGTGTATTCCTATGGAGAGGGCAACGAGTTCCCTCAATGGCGATTGCGCTCAGCGGCCACAGCAAGCCGCTAAGCTCTTTAATAAGGGACTAAATATCATAGTCAATCGACTGAACCGCCGGTTTTCTGCTCAGATCTATACAATCACTAAAATGTTTCCGATTATGATGGACTTGTACACAAATCCTCAACTCTATGGTAAATTTTCTTCCTGAATTGTCGATTCTTGTCCTAAATTCAACAGGAAGGTAGTGCTCATTAGAAATACCTTTTTTTTCAGGGATTGGGGATGCCAAAGATGCGTGCTGCGGACAAGGACCCTATAACGGTTTGGGGCTTTGCACCTCCCTGTCACTCTTGTGCCCAGATAGGGGCAACAATGTGTGGTGGGACCAGTTTCATCCAACTGAACGCGCTGCCAGAATTATTGTTGACAAATTCTTTACCGGTTCACCCTCTTATGTAGGTCCTGTCAGCATACAAGATCTGATGAAACTTGATGTCTGATCACTCTGTGATGAAGAATTCACATGTCGAAGATTCATTCGTTTGCTGTATTTAAAAAATAAATAAAAACAAATATAATGGCACTGCCGTCGTATTTGTTTCCGATCCTTTTCGTTGTCAAAACGTCAAGAAATAAAATTGTATTGGATTTCTCCTTTATGTAATCTGGAATAAAATTTCTCCTTTCTGTAATCTGGAGCGGCAAGCAATCTTTGACTGAAATTGTTCTAAGATCTCACGAGTCTGAGACGAAACAAACAAACACGCATTTCAGCTCAGAGTGAATAAATGTGCAATCACAATATAATCAAAATTAATATGAAATATGCTCCAAATTATCCAAAAATTCTCCAACGAATGGTGGATGAGACGGAAAAATAATTGAAGAAAGACTTTTACGCAATATATGAAAAATATCCAAATTATCTTAATATTATATTTTTAGATTGGTTAGTGTGAATACAAATATTATATTTTTAAATTGGTTAATGAGAATGCAAAATAATTTCACAGAGATTTTTAGTTTGGAAAATGAGAATGTAAAAATAATTTAATGGATATTTAGTAAGTTTAATGATTAAAAATATGTATTTCATTATTTTTTAGTTACACGTACAAATTCCATGGGATAGACTTTAAGTTATATTCCTTTCATTATAAAATTTAAAATATGGGATAGACTTTAAGTTATATTCCTTTCATTATAAATTTTAAAATTTTATTGGCTATAGTACAAACATTTAATATAGCCTCTGCTATCAAAGTATCAATAGGTTGAAGTGGTAATATTACTTCTATGATGCCATTTCATAAAATTGACACATATATTATAAATTTATACGATTTAAAGTGTAAAGTTAGTTCAAACATAAATATAGTTATATGAATATAATGGTATGTTCATAAAATGTTACATTATTGTAGTGATGTATTATTTTTGTATAAGTTGAGGTTGGTTATTAGGTAATAGACTAAATTTGAATTGAATTGAGGGTTGTATTTAATTTCATATATATAGGAATAAGAGTAATAAGAATATATGTTATCAAAAAGTATATGAGTTTATTAGTAATTTTAATAATAATTATAAAGGGTATTGGCTTTCTTGTAAATATTATATAGGTTAAAATTGTCTTTTGGTCCTCAAGTATGACATAAAAATACTTCTAGTTGACTAAGAGACCGTCTTACTCAAACATGAGGAAATAGGTTAACACACCAAGATCAAGAAGCATTTGGTAGGAGTGGAACTTGTAACATCTATGTTTTGATCCCCAATTTAGTAATGTATAATGTAGATATGATATATAGCCATGGGCCAAGCGATGTAATATGTCAACTTGTATATACAAAATTGATATATAAAAATGTGATGTCAGTTGCAGATGGACATGGATAGAGATATGGGGGGGAAATTTATCCACATGAGAGGAGGCCTGTTGGCAACCAATTCACATTTTTCCGCTGTCTGATGAGCTGCCTACACCAATGTTTTGCAAACATCAATTTTGCGTCGCAATTTTCAAATAATGACACTTTTAGTTTTTGTGACACTTGCACATCTACCTTCGTTTTGTTTTCACGACTATGAGTGTGAAAACTTAGTCTTTCGAAGTCACATTAAAATCATTGTTTGTTGTCTTTCTTGATGATATGCCAATTGCGCTTACTTTTCACTTATCATTATGCAATTGGTAAAGCCTTTTTGATCTGTACTTGTTGGCCATTCTCGGATTGATTGTGTGACTTTGTTTCATTGAAGGTGTTATGCATTGGTATTGGATTTATATGTTCTTTGGTTTGATCTATTTGACCAACGTTTTCATAAAAGATACATAGGTGTTGTGGTAAAATCCTTCATAATTATCTTTTAAAATGATACCTATGTTCCTGTTTTCATAACTATTGGCATGTTGATTACATGTTACAATACATTGGCGCATGGTTAAACCTTTGATGTATTTCATTTGATATCACACCTAGCTCAAAACTGCATTGATACCTCGCTTAAACTCTTGATATGAATTGATACATTGCATGTCACATGGTTAAACATATGATATTGGTTTTAAATTGAATGTTGATGGTTTGAAACTTTGGCACAACGTTGATTGCACGTGTTGGTTTATACATTTACTATTGGGTTCATTGGTTGGGCAAATGACATGATTGGTGAACTATAGTGAGGTTGAACAGCTATGAACGCCGGCGGTGGTACTATTGGCAATAACTATTATGCATGGCCATCAAATAACTCCACTACCCTTACACACTTTGGCATTAATGCCTGCCTCCTTACCAGGTTACCTCTGTCGATTTTTGGGCAAATCTATGAGTTTTGAGTCCTGCGTATACCTTGACCAAACCCTACCCAAACCCCTGTCCACTATATGTTCTCTCCTAGCTTCTGAAGGGCGAATTGAACCCCCATGGTGTTCAAAGTCGGCTTTGGTTTCATTTTGCYAGAGAAGATTGCTTAAGACTGCCCCCGTAATTGCCCCTAGAGTCACGTTTTTGCGTGAGCGATTCTGGGCAAACAGTTTTGAATTAGATCAAACCATTGAAAACCCAGAACCGTTTTTAGCCCCTTTACCTTCTTTGTAAGCGGTTTCCTCAGAAAGTGAGTTTCTACAGAGATATAGCTCTTGTTTTACAGGTCAATTTTCAGTGGCTGGAACATGCGTTTTGGGTCTGTGTGCATTTGCCAGAATGCTTATGACTTCTCTAGACCTGGATCTCAGAACCTCTCTCACTCAATCTACCTTGTCCAACCTTGTGCCTCTTGCTCTCTATCAAACCCTTGATCAATCCAAAGATTCATCAAGCAGTCTGTCATCAAATTGCCAGACAATAGGCTCTGTTCTTTTAATGGAGAGGMAACCACTGCCACTGTTAGCTCGAAATTATCTTGACCAAATCGAATCGTTTTCCTACTACCCAGGTATATTTTTCAACATTGATTTTTAATGATTTGGTTTGAATTAGCTGATTGTGTTTGCCCCGATTTAGCTCTGTTTGTTTTTTTTAATAGATTAAAAACAATTTTGTTTGCTTCCAATTACCAGAAACAATTTCATTTTTCTATTTTGAATTAACATAAAAGATTTCGTTTTGAATATAAACTATTGATTCATGTACAAAGGATTGGTTTGCTAAATCGAGTATTAGTTCTGTTTTGATTGCTTTGGATATGAAACGATTTCCTTGCTGTTTGATCATGATTCTGTTAACTCAATTTTGTGGTAACAAAAGAAACAGAACCTGCATATCTCTATGATCAGTTGATTGATTTGGATCCTGTTTGATTTCGAATGATATAACCATTCCAATCTCAATAATTCATTTTCAAATGGCAATTAGATGTCAATTAAATGGAATTCTTTAAAAGATTTTCAATTAATTTCAATGCTGATTCTGTGCCTTATTTAGACTAGCTACAGAATCAGAGGATTCTGTAGTTAGGTCTACAGATTTAGATTTGCATTACTTTCTTTAACAAATATCATTCTAACATGTTCATTTCTGGTCCTTTTCAGGTGAATTCGAATTGCATGGGACCTGTTGGGCAGTTTAGGGGATATTTGGATGTTTTAGTTTTATTTTGATTTCTTAGTTTAGTTAAACTTTGGGAGATCTTCCTAGATTTCATGTAAACAGTTGATAACTTCCACAGGGAGGTTTTACCCTGTGGAAAACTTATAAATACTTATTATTTTTTTGTAATAATCATCCTCATTCGTGGGAGAACAAGGATATGGAATTTTAATACAGACAGACAGAATTTGATACTCTACTACAGCTTTAGCTTTTCATAATATCAATATTTTGTTTTATGTTTATGTGTATCAATTTGCATTTGGTTAATGACTACTTTAGCTATCTTAGTCTTTTGCGAATGATATAATTCAATCCATATAATCCATATCTGATTTCTTCTAGCATATTAAAAAACATAGCAATTGCTTGATTCAGTTTGTGAATGACAGATTTCTCTTCTTCATAAGTTGAATTATTAAGTATAAGTTTTTGCATAACAGGTTTCCCTTATTGCAGAGATTTATAAATCTTATAATTGTTATGATTTTTTATGTCTTGTTTGTCCTGTTAACCAACTCAAAGAGCATTGCAGCCTATCATTTATGAGAAGCTTCTGGATCATCCGGTGTGAGTTTCCTTCCTCCGACCAGCTTCAAAGTCATCATACACAGGACAAATTTGGAGCGTTTCCAAGTCAGTTTGTCATTTGTTTGTTTAGTGTATTTATTAATAGTTTAGTTTAGATATTTAGATTTATAGTTAGTTAATTAGTATATTAGATTGTTTAATTTCAGTAAGTTTTATTTCTTGTTCATAAAAATCATAAAAATCAACAAAAATACCTTTCTCTGTCTTAGGACGGATTGCAAATGAGTTTTTCAGGTTTTATCTAAATCTGTAAATTGTAGATAGTGTACATTTTGTGAATAAGTTGTATTGCAATTGGTAGTTAAAGAGTTAATTTGTTAGTAGTTAGTTTTAGTTAGTATTAGTTCGTTTTATTTATTGTTAGTTAGTTTAGTTAGTTTTATTTAGTTTTATGTTAGTTTAGTTTGTTTTATTTAGTTTTAGTTAGATTAATTTACTCTTTGGTTTTCCTAGGACCTTAGATCGGCTAACGGAGCCGCTAAACCCGTCAGGGTGGTTCATTCCAAATGACTTGGGTTATTAGACAACCCCGGACTGGTTCCACTCTCTCAGTTGACGGACGGTCAATTTCGCCCGTCAACAAATGGCGCTAGAAGGAGGGCCTGAACTTAATTAATGGCACGAGGCGGTCGCAAGACTCCCCCCCCCTAATCACTCACCTATAGTGACTAGAAGCCGTTCACACGATAATATTCCCCTTCAAACAACAACTACTTCCACCGAAGATCCGCATATCACAGTTGAGCCAACAACCCCTAATCCTACAGGTGGTGACTTAGAAGAGATTGTCCGTCGATCTCTTATTAAAACACATAGTGCCTTAGCTAGTTTGAGGCAACCAAACTGTCCATGGGCTCGACCTTTGGAATTCTCTAATATCAGAGAACAATTAGGTGACACTAACCTCACTGTGAATCCTACAGATCCAATCACAAATCCTGCTGCAGGAGGATCTGGGATACCTCCTTCACCACCTCCCTCATATCCTTCCTCTTCTGGAGGAGATTCCTCGTCTGACGAAGGCAATTCACCTTCTCATCCTTCCACACCCACTACCCCGATGGAAAATCAGAACAACCTTGCTAGACCTTGGTTGAACCAGGATGCTGTAGCTGTACCTGGAGCTCAGCACCCTTTAACTAAGCACCCCGAGAAATGGCTTCCCAAGTTTGATCCTGATTTAAAACAGATAGCTGAAGATCATATCAAAAAATTTATGTTAGCCATAAGACTCCACAAAGTTGAACATGAAGATGTTGTCTGTAGGTTGTTCCCTTATACATTCAAGGGTAACGCATCCACTTGGTACTTCGCCCAACATCCCCATACCTTCGTGTCTTGGGAAAAATTTGAGTCATTCTTTTTGGAAAAGTTCAGAGACGGTAAGCCTACGGAAGTCTTGGTCATGGACCTTTCTAGCCTAAAAATGAACCCGAAAGAAAAAGTTAAAGATTTTAATCAAAGATTCTTGACACTTAAAAACCGAATCCCTGCGGATTCCATGCTCGCTGAGAGTCTTATAATAGCTTACTACACTAAAGCATTGCATCAAAGCATAGCTATTTGGGTTAAATGATCTAAAAAGGCCACGTTGTTAGAAGCCTTCGAGGAGGCTATCCAGATAGAAAAAGACATACTTAGTCTTAAGGACTCTTCTAGCAACGAAACTGAGACTGTTTCTTCTTTCAAAAAGAAGATTGAAATCCTCCCAGACCTTCACAAAGCAAAACACAACCTGAAAACTCTGATTTGGAAAACCTAACTAAAGTTGTACAAAAACTGTCTAATCAAGTTATAGACTTAAAAAGGTCAACTGAAGAAGCTTCCAATCTAGAAATTTTGCAATGTGCTCTTCAAACAATTCTAGATGCCCAAGACAACTTGATGCCTCCTGAGATTCCTGAGGAGGTAGTTGAGCCAGAGACAGTTCAAGAAGAAGAGTCTTCTCCAAACATTTTTGGACACTTCTCGGATAGCATCTTCCAAGCCAACTTCGAGACTGTTCACCCTTATAATACTAGGAGTAAGACTGCAAGTAAACCTTCTACAGAGAACACTACAACTTCACCTCCAAAGCCATCTAAATCAGTTGAACTGAAACAGAGTAATGTGAACCCTAAATTAGATTATGATGTTGTTGAAGATCTTAAAAAGTTAAGGGCTAACATTTCTATSTATGAGTTGTTGAAGTTTCCATTTTTGTTACAAAAAATGTTGCAAAATATTTCAGAAAATGGCAGGAATGGTAATTCTAATGGTAACAAGGTTGTGCAAAGCAAAGTTCCGCAGAAGACTTCCACTAAAATAAATCCTGATTCTCAAGATAAAGGAAGCCTTCCTGTAGTCCCTGTAAATAATGTAAATAATGTAAATAATTCAGATAAAGTAGCCTTAGAAACTACGAGTAAAAAGCCACAAGCTATTACTCTTAGTACTCGTAAGAATGTACCTCCTTTTCTTTTAACTTTCGAGATTTTCAACAGAAATGTGCATAATTGTATGGTTGACTCAGGAGTGTCATCCAATGTGATGCCTTGGTCTGTATGCCAAAAGATTAACGCTGAAGTGGAACCATCTGCTTTAAAAATCATACAACTTGATCGAACAAATGTCAATGTTATAGGCGAACTAAAAAATGTGTTGATTAGATTATCGTCTAACCCAAAGGTTCATCAAGTTATTGATATAATCGTTGTGGATATACCAGAAGTGTATGGCATGTTTTTAAGCAGGGACTGGTCGGAGAAACTACATGGTTACTTCGCAACAGACTGGTCTCACTTATGGCTTCCAAAGAATGGCAAGCCTAATAAAATCAGAGTAAACCGTGAGCGTTACCTCAAGTTCACGGTCACTGATTTGAATGATCCTAATGAACCGTACACACCTCCTGCTGATTCACCTGAAGTACAAGGGATGGACACCTTCTTCGGCAACTTCATGGTTGAGGTTTCACCTATCATCAATCCAGAACAACAGTCCGAGATCGCAGCATTTGTGCAGCCCGCACCTTCCACACATCAATCTCATGAACCCGATGCAAATCAAATTTGGTCTCTGTATTTTGATGGGTCAAAGTCCAAAGAAGGAGCCGGAGCAGGCTATGTCATTATCGATCCGGCAGGTAACAAAACGTTGATAGCATGTAGGTTGGAATTTGAATGTACTAACAATACTGCAGAATATGAGGCTTTACTGCAAGGTCTCAGAAAAGATTAGGACATGAACATTCAAAATTTAACCGTTTTTGGCGACTCTGGAATAGTGGTTAGACAGGTGAGAGATTCTATCCACTGTCTTTCTCCGCATCTCAAAAGCTACCAGTCTGAGGTATGGAATTTAATGAGTAAATTTTCTTCTTTTAATATAAATTCCATTCCTAGATCGAATAACTCTGAAGCAGATTTGTTAGCTAATGTAGCTTCTAAACTTCTTCCTGCAGAAGGATTGTCCCCAGACGCATTCTCAGTTGAGCTGCTATTTCGGCCATCCATTCCCAATAACGTCACCAACTGGAGAGTATTTGACGATGATCAGCAGATTATCAACTTTCTGCACATGGAAGAAACCTTCCAAGGCGCAGTGATAGACGAGCACATACACGACGACAATTTGCATGATTTCATGGTAATACCTGATCCAAAATCTCCTGAAGCTCTATCGGATATGGTAAACTCGATCCCAAAATCTGTAATTAGATTAGAGAAGTTTTATGATTTTGAAGATAAATTTAAAAAGACGGTCAATTGTAAAACCAATAGTTCCTCGTTATCTTATGAAAAAGTGAATTTAGGAACTGATGAAAATCCTCAGTGCATTAATCTAGGTTTGGGATGTTCTAGACAAGAAAAAGATGCTTTTGTTAAATTATTTAAAGAATTTAGGGATGTATTTGCATGGACGTATGATGATCTCAAAACGTTCGACCCTAATATCATGTAGCATGTCATCCCGATGAAACCCCAAACCTTACCCTTCCAACAGAAACTGAGGAAGATGCACCCTAAACTAGAACCGACCGTTCAAAAAGAATTGAATAAACTCCTAAGTGCTAAAATAATTTTTCCTGTTAGGCATACTCAATGGGTGTCCAATCTTGTCCCAGTTCAGAAGAAAAACTGGGAAATTCAACTTTGTGTCGATTTTCGAAACCTTAATAGAGTGTCTGACAAAGATAATTATCCTGTCCCACCCATGGAACAGATCCTTCAACAGGTATCTGGTTCTGAGAAGCTATCTTTATTGGATGGTTTCTCCGAATACAACCAAGTCCTGATGTCTCCGCCAGACCAACTCAAAACTACCTTCCGTACTCCGTGGGGCACTTATGCTTATCGCAAAATGCCCTTTGGATTGATTAATGTTGGTGCTACCTTTCAGAGAGCGATGGATATTGCTTTTCGAGGCTTAATCAATCAGTCCATTGTAGTTTACTTAGATGATGTGACTATATATTCTAAAAGCAAAAACGATCATCTAGCTCACTTACGAGCCGTTCTTCTACGATGTCGTAAATACGACATCTCCTTGAATCCCAAAAAGTCCATCTTTGCAGTAGAACAGGGTAAATTACTTGGATTCATTGTGTCTAGTGACGGAATGATTATTGACCTCGAAAGGACTCAAGTCATTGCAAAACTTCCCCCACCTACATCCAAAAAATCCATGTAGTCTTTCTTAGGCCAGATTAAGTTCGTGAGAAGATTCGTCCCCAGCTTCTCCGAAATGGTCAGACCTTTACATAACTTGATTAAGAAAGACACCCAATATCACTGG